>JAMRYI010001560.1:0-19920 GCA_029231635.1 Ditylenchus weischeri | reverse complement strand
ATAGAGAATATACGGTATGCAAGCCGAAACGATTTGACCCGAAAATCCAGCAAAAAATCTGGTTTTGTTTGAGTTGGGTTTATATTTTTGTAAATTGTGGCCTGAAGCTACTTCTTGCCAACTCTGGTCGTGAGTATCAGAATCTGACAATAATTTCACCAGGGTGGCACACCACATGCGGCCTGTTATAGCCACACAATGTGCCTTTGAAAAGTGGAAGCCACATTATGTGGCTCATATGTGGCTTGTCAATTTTAAAAATGTGAACGAGACTATGTACAGCCACATGTGGCCAGTATGAACAAACTCTGGTATGCATGTTTTTTCATGCATCCAGAGTCACTTTTGAGTGATTTATGTCTGAGGTATGTGGGTGTGCGCATCCCAACTCCAAGCCCCTAAGCCCCCTGCTCCTCCGAATGGGTTTTTGTTTGGTTACCTGTTAATACGTTGATAAACGAGATAAAAAACGATACATTGTTGGAGGGGAAAACTATCGCAAATTGTTCATTTAAAAAACATAGCTAAGTGTCTTAGCAACCCCCCATGATTGAGGTTATCCTGACTTACACCGGCCTGCAATTCGTCTAACTACAAACTAATAAAGCAGACTAAAATTCGACATACAATTAAGACTAAAATTCGACATACACTTACTATGCAAATTAACGCTTTGGCATACTTTGCGTGTAACTAGACGGTTTAAACAAAACCAAAAAAAATATTTTAAAACCGAAGTTCAATATTTTGAAAACAGCGACCGAAAAGTCCTGTGACACATTGTATTCGACTAGCAGCCTCAAGTTAGATCATACGCTTCTCCAAACGGCAACTTCTCTGGCCCACTTCATTTATTTGACCGATCCAGAACAGCAAAGTCACAACACAAATTATTGGCGACAACAATAGTCTAGCTTTTCATAATAATTTCTTTAGCATTCTTAGAGACGATGCTCTCCACTGATTCCACGTCCCTACGCCATACATCAATTCTGTCAGCCATGGCAGAAATCTAATAAAAAGTTTTAATTGTGATTACACTCACAGGGAAGGTCGCGAACTGCAAAATTCGATACGCAAATTCTAAATATGCCATCTTGTAGAGCATAGTCGATTTACTAAATAGAATTTCAATATTTTCGGCAAACAGAAAGAAAAATTTCGAGTTTAAAAACGATTCATTGTGGCTTGTCAATTTGGCTTGTCTCGATGCAAGGTATGTCGACACTGCTCATCAATATTTACTCACAGTTGTCAAATTTATGTTTAAGGTTTTTAACACAGATCAATCTGGTTTCAACCTAGAGATGGTGTCCGAACACACACTCGAGTTTCGTAGTCTGAAGAAAGTCGAAGCCGTTAGTCAAAGGATCCAAGCGACCACCCACTCTTTCACAATCCAGCCCTTTATAAGCGCCAATGGTCGACTGCACTCTCCACCCTTCGTCTGTTTCTACGAGCCAGCTGGGGCGCCGAGGAAGTTTCATGAAAAGCTTATGCCGTTTGAAAATCTCTGGTGTACATAGAGCAAATTTGGTATCATATTCCATTTAATATTTCATAGTTATTCCAATTTTATTTTAACTCCAATTTTAAAATTTGTCTTCTCCGATGTACCCATTGCGAAAAGTTTCTCTGTTTTGATCATGTTGTGTTGAATGTGCGTAGGTGTTAATAAAAAATGTGTGATGGACGAAATGGTAGAGAGAAAAAAATTAAAAATTGAGTAAAATGTGTGAAAAACAGCGCTTTTTTATATTAAAGACAACAGAGAAGACGAAGGCAATTTTTAGCCTATTTTCGATGTTTCTCAAGCCTCTAACTCGAAATTTTTCTTTCTGTTTGCCGAAAATATTGAAATTCTATGTAGTGAATCGACTATGCTTTACAAGATAGCATATTCAGAATTTGCGTATAGAATTTTACAGTTCGCGACTTCCCTTGTCAGATACAAAATCCAAAAAACAAGACCTGTTCCAGAGAGAGCACTCGCGGTTGGATACAGCTGATGTTCACGACACATTTGATCTGGTCAATAGAACCACGGATGAGACCACGACTGAGCGCCTTCATGACCAAAAATTCTACCTTATTCAGATGAACTTCGGCTTTCTGCGAGATTTCTTCAAAAGTAATGTTTCTCTCCTTTGCAGGGCGTGACAAAGCGATCTGAGCGAGAAAAAAGGGTAGAAATATAAGAGATTACCAAATTAAAAGGTCACCTCCATAAGAGTGAGCAGTCGAGATTCAAGAAGCTCCCGATTCTTCTTCCAGCCAGACATTTTTCAGCGTATATAGCGAAACTAAAAATGGAGGATTACAGATTATCGTGAATGTTGTAGCAAACGTTCTGACAAAACGCCGATTCTAATATAACGGCCCTCTCTCAACCCGTCTTTTCCCATGCGTATCAAGTCGTACGTTCTCGCCGATTTTTCAGCTAGTATGAGCTGATTTTTTTTTCGATTTATAGCTCTGCATTATAGTTTTTAGGTCTGCTTTTGGAATATTTTCGAAAAATATTTTATTTTTTACAAAATGAAAAATATACAAGTCGGTTTTTGACCAAAAAAATCATTCTAACGGCCGTAGCAAAAGTTTCCAATAAATTTTTTCCGAAGCCTTATCGTTCATCAATTTTTAGATCATATCTCTTTTGTTGTAATATTATTTCGTAAGGCTGAATCTCCTCTTTTCAATGGAGTATCGAACTAGCTTTATTATCTTGAATAAGTCAGCCATTAGCTCCAAACACTTGTCAGGACATTTTGAGAAGTCAACAAGCATTTTCACCACTTCAGGTGATCAAATGTTGTTGAATTTTAAGCTTCATGGCAAAATCTTGTTGTAGCGCAGCTCAAGAGCTACAAAAGCATATAGCAGAATTTTTTTTGAAGTGAAAATGATCAATTTTATCAAAAAATGATCAAAATGGGAAAACTTGGATTTTAGGCCTCTCCCATAATGGTGCACTGTAAATTCAACAGTCCTCACTCGGAAATGGCCTTAACTTTTTCAAAAGCCCATCGAGCTAATTAATAGCTCATCAGAAACTACCAGCTGGATCGATGCATCAAGAGTCTCGACGATGAATTGTTTTTCCTAGAAGATTTCTGCAAGAGCAACAGTATTCCCCTCAAGTGAAAGATCCAGACCGTTAAAAAGCATCATTGTTCTTCGTTTGATGAATAAAATTTTCGATTTGTGTGTGTCTATTTTCTGTGTCTGACTGAGTAAGGGATTTTGTTAAGAGAACCGGAGTAGTTAATAGCCTTCTGTATCAGGGCTGTACCGGATATCCGACATCCGGCACTTTTTGACATTCGATATCCGGTATCCCAATATACGAAAAAATCGCTGAATTTCGGATAAATCGTATAAGCTCAGGCATTTTACGATATTATTTTAAAGGATTTTTTCGAATTATTTTTTCTAAAAACCATATTTTTCGGTCATTTTATGCACAATCGCTTTATCATTTTATCTGTTTTGCATTTCGAACCTCACATTTCCGACTTTTCAGATGTCTAACGACCAAAAATGGGATGCATTTTTCGTAAGAAATGGAACCATAGTAAAGTGCAAAGCTGAAATTAAAAAAAAAAAAAATTTTTTTTAATATCCGGTAACCGATATCCGGCACTTTTTCATATCCGATGTCAGATATCCGATATTATTTCATATCCGGTATCCGATATCCGATCCGATATTTTTTTGACATCCGGTACAGCCCTGTTCTGTATGTTTGGATTATGGTAAAAGGACTTGCCTTATACATTTTGATAGAAAAATCCCTGTTGGTGAGGTATTTTGGAATTTAGCTTTCGCTCGGCGTTGCTTTGCTAACCAGTCATAGTAACGCTAGTAATAGATGAGAAAAACGGAAAGATTTGAAGTAAATACAGTATAGACCAAAGCCAGTAACTTCTTGCACCAGTTCAGATACTAAACAAGGCTTCTTTGACAGACATCCCAGAAAATCAATTCTTATTTTTATATTTCATAGATATTTTTTTTCACTGAAGTCTCATTATAAAGTTAGCCTTAAAAGTTCGCCTCGTCTCAGTTCCGACATTTTTTTGGTAACCAAACTCAAAAATTTCGAGTTATACCCGAAATTCGGGTATGCGACTCGAAAATTCAGATGCTCGATAACCCTAAACATCACCCTTTTCTCAAAAATGGGTAAGGTTATATCGAGATTCCACTGTATCAAAAAACATACTAAAAAGATTTATAGAAAAAAATAAAAAGCATTTCTGCCAGTGTAAAAATAAATATTTAGTTCCACACATGTCTGACTTCAACCTCGTGTCCTCTTTTTTCGTCATTCTTTTGCTCTTTTACCAATCCATATGTCTTCATGTTTCATTCACTTAAGCTGTTGTCTCACTCTTTTCGTCAAAATTTCCTCAAAACTTTTAAGTTTATATTGCTATTGAATGAATAATTTTACAAAGAGCTTGATATTTCTGCACAAGTTCCCGAAGTATACGAAATTTTTTTTCGGTTGCGAAAATCTGTTTTCTATGTCATGTAGAAGGTATTCTTCTAAAATAACTGAGGAATTGGATTTGCTGTTTGATTCAAATTGTGTCAACTCTACGCAAGAGCTTCCTGTAAAAATTTCTTAGAGGTTTGTAATTATTGAAGCATTATTTGTTATTTTTATTGTTTTTGGAAAAAAAAAAGTTTTTCGGGCGTCGACACCCGTACACACTCATTTGGGCGCCATTACTTTATATTGATTATTAAATTTCTCATATAGTTCGAAAAGGATGTGTTAACCTCAGGGCTAGTAGGTTAGCCACCATGCACCCACATGTAAAGGGTATCCAGCTCCATAATCCGAAAATTTCAGATTTAATAAAATTAATCAAAACCCATTGTATCCTACCCAAAATCAAGCGATATACATGATTTAATAACCAAAACATCAACTTTACTAACAAGTACCCAGGTTCTCATGTGGCAATAACACGGGAAAATGTTTTAGAACTATCAAAACATGTTTAGCGCTTGATTTTGGGTAGGATACAATGGGTTTTGATTAATTTTATTAAATCTGAAATTTTCGGATTATGGAGCTGGATACATGGGGTGCTGTGTAACCTCCTTTTCGGAATGACGAAGAAATTTAATAATCAATATAATTACAGTAGCGGCAGTACTGGTGGGCATGGCTAATAAGTAATTGACAATTTTGACATTTGTTTCGGAGGCCCAGTGCCCGAAGAACTATTCTTTTCGGCGTGCAACTATGTTTTTGCCAATTAAAGGAATTTCGACTTGGATACCCAACGAGCTTCTATAAAAAATGATGATTTTCGTTCAACGGATATCACAAGTTAATAGTCAGCCATTTTTACTTAGGTTGACTAATTTGTTTCTTTTGCAACAAACACAGTTTTTGCAGGTTCTCCACAAAAATGGTTTAAGGGAAGATGATCCTCGAGTAGAAGCTATACTCTCCAAGGTACGGGCAGCTATCGATGAGCTTAATTGCAAAACCAATGAAGTGCCTCAGAAAATTGAAAATTTTTCACTGGATAGATCCTTGTTTCACAAAAGCGTTTCCAATAGGGTTGGCTGGTTGAAAAAAACTTTTCAAAGCCAATTGATAATACCTGACTGGAGGGAATTCACTAAACATATAGATCGAATTTACCAGGAATGTCAACAATACACTCACGGCCAGGTATTCGCTAATAAAAATATAAAATGGATAATAAACCAATAAAGGTAGCCACTTACATTCCGCAACTGGCTAAAGCTGAGCCCGAGCACTGGATTCTGTCCATTTGCACGGTGGATGGTCAAAGGCACAATTGGGGAGACTGCAAGTAAGTGGACTTTCGAAAGATTTGTTTGGACAAGCAGCCATATCATGTTTTATTTTGCATGCTTGGAAATCTGTAAAAGACAGCGCAGGAGACGGCTAAAACCAAATATTTTTTTGGAGGACGAGAGCCACTGAATTAGTCAAGCTGAATACCGTAGCTCCTGTCTGCTGAGAAATCAGCTCAGCAGTTCTGGGTTATCGAGTCCGGCATTCTTATCGACATAAGTTTCGATATTTAAAAATGACTAGTAAAATCGGAATTCTTTCAATTTTTGCAAATAGGGCGGCCGGCCGTCCTATTTTTCAAACCCCTGAAAATCGTAATATTTTGAGGTCGATTTTAAAATTTTTGGGTGCTAAACCAAAATCGAACACCAAAACAGATTAACAAGGTATTCTCTTTCAGCTGAGGTATAGGTTTTCAGAGTCGAGGAGGCCGCCCTATAACAGGAAATATGGTAGACTGTTTTAGGCTATGATCGCCAACTAAAAATATTGAAAAACGGCCATCACACAAGAGATCCAATAACATTCATTCAGAAACGTCAAATTTTGCCTTCAGTCTGTGGCCAAACCGTTTAGTTACGCTTTAGCCATTGAAGAGCTGGGTGCTGATTACGTGCACAGACTTGTGGGCCAGGTATGGTAAAAAAATATTTTGGTTTTTTTTAAAAACTAACTAAAATTCAGGAGCCATCTGGAAGGTTTTTTAACGCCCTTTGCTTAGACCATTCAAGTAACTTCGACTTTTACCTAATTTGAGTCCACATTCTTTGTTTTAGACAAACCGCACAACCCAATGATCAACGCTGGCGCAATTTTAATCGCTTCTTTGCTTAATTCAGAGGCCACTTTGTCGGATCGATTTGATTTTGTTGGTGGTCTGGAACTACAGAAATATACTTCACACAAATATTTTAGACCATAAAGGCCATCAAAAAATTTGCTGGAGGTGGCTATGTCTCTTTCGACAATGCTATGTAAGTGAAATTGTCGGAATTATGGGACTGCGTCTACCGAAATTTTATTTTAGATTTTTGTCAGAGCGGGAGACAGCAGACAGAAACTATGCTTTGGCCTATTTTATGAGGGAGCACAAGGTAAAATATGACTTTGAAGCAGTGCTCTTATATTTTTTGAAAAGAAGACATTTCCAAAAAAAATTGAACCCCAGAAAAGAACATTTCTCAAAACACAGGATTTTTAGGGATTTCTACAACCATGGACATTCTTGCACTGTAAAAAAGGCCGCCGACCAGGGCTCCGCGGGCAGCGCTGACACTTTCAAAATTTTGGCGCCAGTCCCAATAAAATTTTGTGTCGTGGAAAAACACTTTTTTGCCGCTAACAAGGGAGGGGACCCTGACTGTGACCTGGGTGAACTTCGATGATATTTTTTTTTCTGCCTATTCTTGTAGAGCGTGCCCAAGTTCCTGAGAAATCTGGGTTCCCAGCTCTGAAGGTCTACAAAAAGCGGTACAAGAGTCACTCAAAGTTCTAAAAACACCTCGATAGCCGTATCAGGCTTTTAATAACTGACCCATGGACCATGGGTCATTCCTAAAATTTTTTATTATTAAATTTTTTCAGACTTTATTATAAAGCCTAATAATTGCGACTGGTTTCAACGATAGCCACTCTTGTATATAAAGTGATTTGCGAAAATTGATTGACACAATAGTCAACATTTGGTTGCACTAATTCTTTTTTCTAGTGTTTTCCAGGTCCTCACGTTAACATCCAAGAAACCCTAGACCTTTACTTCCAGCTCTGCTCCATCAAAACCAACACTGAGTGTTTGGCTGTAATGGCTGCAACCTTGGCAAACGGAGGGGTAAACCCTTTGACAGAACAGCGGGTGGTCTGCAATAGAGCTGTCAGAGACACACTTTCTCTAATGTTGAGCTGCGGCATGTATGACTATAGTGGACAGTTCGCTTTCAATGTTCGTCTTTTTGTCATTTTCATAAATCTATTTCAGTCGACACCCCATCGTTCACTTATTTTCAATTGGATGGTATTTAATTTTGCTAGAGGGGAACGGGAAACTTTTTAGTTTACCAAGTATACAATTGAGGTGATACGGTCAAACAAACTTATAGTCTTTATTAGCAAGCTAAAGTCTCACGAAACAATAATTTGGGTCAAGAAGGTCAAAAAGACTCACTCAAGTTTAAAAATTAGGCGTCCGCACGATTCAAAAATTCAAAATTTTTGAAAGCCTCCGCACCCGCACGCGAATTTTGTCTGCTGTGAACACCCTTCCACTCTGTCTTCCACATCCGCATGCGGTACGCATTGCGAACAACAAAATGCGCCTGCGGTACGGATGAAAAACGAATCATTGTGTACGTAGTGTCACTCTTTTTTGTCACAGATTCAGTCAAAACCACAGAGGACCAAGCACTTTCAGAATTGGTCGAAAACTTTTTTTCTTTCATAACGGCCTAATATTTTTTCTATGACGTTTCTACCATGTTTTGAGCATTTTTGGTAAAAATTATTTTTTTTGCAACAATTTTTGCCATGGGGAGGTTCCAAACAATTTTGGTCTACCTTGGTCACCCAAGACAAAAATTTTTTGCGGAAAAAATTATTTTTGGCAAAAATGCTCAAAACATGGTAAAAACTAGGCTTGATCCCGAAACGGGAATCCTATAGGATTACTGGTTTGGGAATCCCGAAAATTTTAGAAATCCAGATCACGAATCCCGCCGGACTCCTAAAGATCAAGCCTAGCAGAAACGTCATAGAAAAAATGCTTGGTCCCCCTGTGGTTTTCACTAAATCTGTGACAAAAAAAGTGAATCTGTGACCAAAAAGTGAATCTGTGACCAAAAAAGTTTTGCCCTTTTATCTTTTGCTCGAAAAAATCATAATTTGTTGACCCAAGAAATTCATTGTAAAATACGAAAAAATGCTAAATTTTGCTTTGACGTAATTTTTTTACTTTTTTGGACCACATGAAACCAAGGCGAGAAGTTTAATTTTTAGAATGTTTTTTTTTACTTTTTTATCGTGGGTTCGAAAGTATCCGCATGGCTCACATCTATCGCCGTACCTTTATTTCAACGCAAAGTAGTAATGAATAGTAAAAAAATTCAGGTGGGCCTACCTGCAAAAAGCGGTATGGTAGTTATGCATTTACTGATTTTCTTGATTAACTAGTAGTTTTGAGGTGTGGCTGGCGATATGATCATAGTGGTGCCGAATGTGATGGGCATCGCTCTGTTCTCGCCCAGACTGGACTTACTAGGCAATACGGTCAGAGGAGTGAAGTTCGCGGAAGGTCTTATTGAAACATTTAATTTCCACCAATTCGACAACATGGTAAAAACAGACTACAAGTTTGAAATATTTAAAAAGAACGTTTTAGTTGTTCTCAAAGGCGGAAAAGGCTGATCCCAGAGTGGTGCACAAGAAGATCATATAGATGTAAAAATGCCGAAATACAAAAGTTCAGATTGCAGATAATTTACTGTAAATAATAATTTTGGTACGATTAGATTATGACACCAGTTTTATGTTTTTAGCAGAAGTTTTAAAATATGACTCTATGAAGAAAATTTGAATTAGAAAAAAATGCTAAGGGAACACGACTTTCTAAAATTTAAAAACAACACAAAGAAAAATTTTGAAAAAGTTGGACACTTCAGGGTAAAAACGTGGGTCGTTGCTTTGCCCCCAGGTGGTGTAGTTTATGAGTCTTTTCTTGCTCCGAAGAGGCAGAATTCATCTTACCTTCAAAATGCTCGTTATTTTTTCACCGAAACGGCGCCAACTTTGCCAATCAGACTATTCTAGCTTGTTGAAAAAACCTTTACATGTGGGTTACATCAATTGTGTCGTGGATGCAACGCGAAATTTGAGTAAGAGCTCCGAACCAATTGGTTTGGTAAGCCGTGAATGGAAACTAGAGTTGCACACGGTCCGTTAACTGATCTGGTGCAGTCGAACTTGGATATAAGAGCACCTAAAGGTGCTCTTATATCGAGGGTGATTTTCGGTATTTGGTATACCTCTGGAGACCGGCCAGAGGTGCTTTTATATCTAGGTTTGACTGTATAATCGAACCGAAAACCGGGTAAAATAGCAAAGACACCTAATCCGAAAACCGTATGCAACAAAAAATTCCGGTTTATTTGTGACAAAAAATAAACGGAAAACCAGGTTTAAATTAGCTAGTCCACCGAAAATCCAGGTAAAAGTGGATGACAGACCTGAATAGAAAATCGCGCAGTCAGAATTTTACCGCCTGCCACTCTAATGGATACTTGGCAACTTTTACCAGAAACCAAGACTAACCGAAATTTTTTTCTCTGAAACCACAAATGAACCGCAGTTTGGCATATTTAGAATTTAGATAATAAATTATTTGTAACGAAAGGCGAAGAATTCTGAATAGATTGCTTATGGTTGTGAACGATGAGGAGGTCGGAGCTTTAAACAGTGCACTTTTAAACAGCGAAAAGACAAAAAAACGACGACAATGAAGTTGAGAAGATAACGGGCTCTATTTAAGAAGAGGTACCATTTTTGCCTTGCCCCCCTATTGATTTTTTTGTAAGATTTTTTTTTGCAATTTGTAAGCCGCGGGCATACAAATTGTGTTTCTTGAGGTTTGTTTGTATGTGAAATGATATATCCTAAGCCTAAAGGCTAAGCCTAAGACCTAAGCCTAAAGTAAGGTTGAGGCATGGGGGTCGTGAGTCTGAAAACTTGAAATATTGGGGTAAATGGGGTTAGTATGCCTGAAAATTAGAAATTTTTGGGTGGATGGGTGTTGTATGGCTGAAGTAGAAATAAATACAATACAACATAAATAGAAGACTGATAGAATAGAATTATAAAGCAAGTGAAAACAATTTACAAAAAAAATCAATAGGGGGGACCATGGTGGGCAAAACCAACAAAATGAAGAAAGACCAATAAAAATTCAAACGAGAATTAATTTTTGACTATAATTTTGTTGGTGTTTTATTGGTTTTATTGGTGTTTTGTTGGTGTTTTATCGGTCTTCTGGATTTTGTTGGTATTTTATTGGTGTTCCATTTTTGACGATTCATACCCCTTCTTATTCAATTTTTTGGCTGAAAGGTTCAGGCAAGGTATAATAACCATCACAAAGCAAAAATTCTTTAAAGAATTTCTCTGAATCACCCTACATCACACCAACCTGAATCCAACTTACTGCCTTAACACCACATACCTCTATGCTATAGCTCTTTTGATGATATCTACGTATAAGATGAGCACAATACGTATTAATTATACCTAAAAAAATCTAGACATGCTCCGTAATCTGAGAATTTTCTTAGGATCCTAATTTGCTTCCCAAAATCGACAAGCTTTCCTTATCCATATTGTTCAAAATGCTTCGACTAAAACTATTCACATAATGAGAACCCATATATGGTCTTTATTCACTTTATTGCCAACAATTCAACCTTACACAGCTTATCACTCACATAAAGTCTTTCAAAAATATATATTTCTCAAGTGTACTAAAGCGGCGATTCTTTTCGGGTCCATTCGATTTCTCGTGAAATCTACCAACACGCATCTGAGCTCTTTGAAGGCACGCTCACTCGGAGAACTTGATGCTTGAACAGCTAGTAAAAGACGAGCAAGTGTGGCCGAAAACGGGAAATTCTTAAAAAAAAGAAGTAAAAATGCTGAGATTAAGACATATTTGTTGACCTTGTAATGGTTCTTCCAGAATACAAGCGGATCTTCTTCCATCAGAGGCAAAGAAGTGTAAGCGTTGATCTCGCTCTCCACAGATCTTGGCTGGACACACGCAAATGCAAACTTCCGCTTCTTTGGCGTTACTTCTACAGTTTCCTCCGGAGTCAAATGCGCAGCTTCAGTGACCACCAAACTCTTTATCTGTAAGAAATGAGTCCAAAAAGCGGGATTGAGAAATTATTACCTCTTCGTAATTCAGACCAGGTATTTGAGAACAGATGCTTCGTAAGCGACCATGCATGAACGGGTCTAGGAAAGCAGAGCAGACGACAAGCTTCTTGTTTAGTTTCCCATCATTAGATTGCAGCCATTTTGCATTCCCCCCAGTTTCCAACTTTCTTATAAAAGCATTCCATAGCTGATGCAGCCAGAGCAATACCATAGAGCGAATTGCCATCATGTATTTGTGCTTTTTTCTGAAAGTGAAGCCAAATAGACGCCAAATGCTCCAATATTCTGTTTGATGTAGGCTCTGTTTCACTCTCAAAATTTTAAAATAAAGAGGAAGATAAACTCACAATAAGGTACCTGCACATCGATCACCATGCTTGCTACAGGCTCTAGAATAGACAAGTATTCACTGAAACAACGCTGTTTTGCTAACTCTTGTAGTTGGTCAGCAAGCAAAGGAGCAAATTGTAAAACAGCTTCTTGCAGGATGTCCAAATTTTTTACAATTGCATCCACCATGTTGTAGCAGGAAAGCCATCGCGTTTCTACCGGAGACTTCAGCGCTTGTCCTGCAGCAGCTAGGACTTTGTCCACCTTCCTTAAAGTAAAAACACAATGTCATTGTGTACTGCCAGATCTAACGCTTGGTTACTAACCTTAACTTTTCTACAAGTCTTTTCATTGACTGAAGCTGTGTTTCAACCCTTTGGCACACATCCTTAATGTTTTCTGGAAGCAGAGAATCTCGATAATTGCGAGTGGTTCGTTTAGCAAACGTAGCACCAATGTGGGCTAAGCACGGATGATGATTATTTACATTGAATTTACATTGCTGCCTTCATCAGTAGTGACGAATATCTTATTCCAATCTTCTGCTTGAATTCCAAGTTGCATCGTCTGATCATCGATCAGAGACTGCACATTTGCGCTTGTTTTTTTCATGTCAAGGGGTAGCGGAGAAAAGAGGAGGACAAAATCATTCTTGGTGCTAAAAGGACTCTATAAAAAATCAATGAAAGCCAAGAAGACAAACCAGTCAGAGTCAAGAAAGTGTGCAGTAACGATATAATCAACTTGCTTCTGCAAAGTCAAGTGAGGCACCCACCATGTTGTTTGCCGCTTATTTTGTTTTTGACTTGGAGCACGATGTCTACCGATTAGGGGTTTTGAAAATTCCTTGAAGTTTTCTGAAAATAATTGTAATTCAACTCGAGGATCTGCAGCCGTCTCTCGATAGCTGGTACATTGGGTAAAGGAATTTGCATTGACGCTGGACAAAGAATTCCAGAGAGAGACAGAGGCTCTGAATCGCAAGACGAAAGCATCAGTGAAGGTCTCAGGAAGTATTAAGGGGTTAACAAAGTGTACGATGGAGTCATCTCATAGTGTCTTTCAGACCTAATGAGGGAGCGAAAAGGTAAAATTGTTGGATTCTACTTTTGAATTTTTGTAACTTCACGCTTAGGTGGGGCTGGTGGTTTCGCGAAGGGGGACCGGAAAAGGACTTCTCGGCGTCGTCGTCAGACCTGTCTCTGGTGTTGTCGATTTTGCCAGTGGCACACTATATACGCTGAAAACGTCTGATTATCTTTTCTTAACTTTTTAAAATCAATCCCTTTGTAGTATTGCCAGCAATGACAAGGAAATTAAGCCAACATGTTTGCCAAGGGTGATTCTTGGGGTGATCCAAGTTGTTCGACCATTCAGCCGCGATGAAGCAATTGGATTCAAGATATATAAAGTAAATTACTTCTATCCACTTATCGAAGCCGATTTTATTTCTGTTTTTAGGACACAGACCATGGAAAATTTACTGCTTTAGATCATTTTGTGTGCCACGCTTTCATCACTGGGGAACGTCTGGCTTTTATCGTGACAGATGTACGGGTTATCCTCTCGAAGCACTAGGAAATGATGGGAAATTAAGGCTTGGGTTAGTCAATTTTTTGCTTTTGATTCACATTCAAAGTTATTCGTTTGAAAATTTAAGTAATAAAAGTGCCGAAGAGGACAGAGAAGTGCATATTCCTTGAGCTAAAGAAAAAGAAGTCGGGCTTTCTGGGGCTTGGCGCAAGCGGTGGAAAAATGGTGGAGTTCAAGAGCATTCAAGCTGCAGAAAAATTAGCAAGCCGTCTGGCCAACGCATATGATGTTTTCGCTTAGTTATTCTATTATCAATTTAATTGTTAAATAACCGCTGTTCTGTAATTGTAGTTTAAAATGGCCAGCGAAAATGTGGAACTGTTAATGGACCCCCCTGCACTTTGAATGCCTGTATTTCGGAACAGGGTCAATAATTTCTTTTGCTTGCTTTTTTTACATTCAGCTTCTTACATTGAGCTCTTCTCGATTCCGCTTTTAAAATATAGAACATGGTCTATTAATAGAGTTTTTACAGTACAGTCGAACCTCGATATAACGAACCTCGGAAAAATGTTCGTTATATCGAGGGTTTGTTATATCAAGGGTTCTTCATATCAAGATATCCAAGATAAGGGGTTCGTCACATTCGCCTAATAATGTGCAAGCAGACTGATGTCTTTCTATCATCAATGCTGTATTTTCTCTAATTGCCGTCTTTTCTAATAAGCTCCTCTTTTTTTAGTTCGAAAGTTTTGTTATATTGACACTTTTTTATGCAAAAATTTTGAAAAAATGTTCGTTATATCGAAGGTTTCGTTGTATCGAGGGTTCGCTATATCAAGGGTATACTTGATTATGTTTAAGTCAAATCCAGCAAAATTGATCCGAGGGGTTCGTTATATCAAGGGTTTCGTTATATCGAGGCTTCGTTATGTCGAGGGTTCATTATATCGAGGTTCGACTGTATGCGATTTCATCGAGTTTTTTTGTATTTTCGTGCCTTGTTTGAAGAATATTTGTAAGGCATCAGTATGAACTTTGTTGCAAAACTAGTCAAAACGAAAAAGTTTAAAATATTTTCTGGCCATGCACCCTTATCCTCAGTGTCGAGCACGGGAAAATTTTGAAAAAAATGAGTCTAAGGCTAAATCAAAATTTACTACAGAATGTGGCTCTCCAGACCAAAAAAATTTGAAAGCATGCTTCCGTAGTCGATTTTTTTAATTTTTGACCGCTTCATTGATGTAAGAATAACTAATCGCTAGTTTTTTCATGTGGACTCAAGTGAACCAGTCCGGTATGTAGCAGCCGATATTTCCGATAATTCCGATAATCAATTTGAAAGGCTTTTTCTAATTGTGATTTTAAAGGATTAAAGAAGATGATGGGTGAGATGGATAACTGGCGGATTTGGGCACAGTTGACGTTTATTTTTTTTAATTTCGGCGTTGAAGTTCATTAATTTCATACTAGAGAAGAAATTAATGTTTCGTTAATTTGTCTTATCCTAGCTTATCTGGACAAGATTTTCTAGTAATGCGCATACGTCACCAGGCGGTATTCAAGCACAAAAATGTTATTTAAAGGATCATGGTTTTTGAGCACAGCGGCGTGTGCAAAATTTGAATTGGCGGAGGACACTTCTCTTTCGTCTCTCATTGTACTTTTTGAGTATAATGAATCGTCGTTAGTCATTCGAAATCATTCAAAAGAGTACAAAGCCAGACGAAAGAGAATTGTCCCCTTATAATTTAAATTTTGCACACGCCGCTGCGCTCGAAAAACATGGCCTTTTTGAGCTAAAGCTCAGAAATATTAGCATCTACACATTTTCCTTACTTAGCCTTACTCTTCTGCAGTCGAAGACATCCGTTTGGTATATCCGTGCGGTATAAACTAGTGTGGTCTAATGTGTTTTTCTAATCGCAATTTGTCTCAAGTGGAAATGTTTGTAAAATACAGTCTGGGCGATAATTTTAAACACATGAAATAGCAGCAGTGTTTTTAAATTTAGTGTGAGACTTTACTGAGCTCGCTTTTATAATCAGTTAAATTAAGATGTGGATAATTAGATAAAGTTAAACCAATTAACACTTACAAGGGAACTGACGATCGGTTCAAAAATTCTGACAATACCATCTTGTAGAGCATGGTCGACTCACTACATAGAATTTTGATACTTTTTGTTAACAGACAGAAACAAACAGAAAGTCTGTTTGCTAACAAACAGACAGAAAAAATCAAATCTAGTGACTCGAGAAACTTGTCAAAACAGACCAAAATTGCCTTGGTCCCCACTGTGGATTTTCAATAAAATATTTTCTATAGTCAAGCCACCATATAGTGACACGCCGAAGGTTCGATACCTAACTGGGTCCGACACTTTTTTTTTACATATGGATTAAAAATAGAGTCGGACTTTGCTAAGGATCGAGCTTTTGGGAGTGTCACTATATCAAGGGTAGATTATAAACAAATACGTTTTTAAGATTCCACAGGGGGACCAAGGCGGTTTATGGCTCAATGTTTCTCGAGTCTCAGATTCGATTTTTTCTGTAGAAGTAAAGTAAATCAACCATGCTCTACAAGATGGCATTGTGAGAATTTTCGAATCGAATCGTACAGTTCGATCGGTTCCCTTGTTAGCGTGCTAAATTTAATAATAATTTTAATTATTTCTTTTTCTAACCAGAAGTTCTATTTGCAGTGTTTCTCCAACAAAAGTAATGGTAAATAATTTCTTTTACAAGCCTTAAATGTAACGCTTCTCTAATCTATTTGTTTAAGACTGAGCAAAGAAAGAAATCTGGAAGGCTTGCAGCACGAGGTGCACCGTCTGAGGCAGATGGCACAGCTACTCAGAGGTGTATTGTTTGGACTTTGAATGTAGATTTATCTTGACTTCTTTTACAGCTCCGATGATGAAAATCATGAAAAAAAGCCGAAAAGACAGAAGCGCAACTCTACCAACGGGATTCCAGCTGCGTCTATCTCTTCTCCAATCCGTCAGTCAAACCCGGGTGCCAGTTTTGCAGTTCTCATGTCTCAGGCCATTCAAAGTGGTGACCAAGATCGCGTTGCAGCAATCATTAATCGGAGTGACATACAGCCTTCGGTGGTCACTAAAACTGTGGAAGAGATGCCTGTGCTAAATATTCTTCCATTTCTGCAGATGGTAGAAAAAGATGATGAGGGAGGAATCGATCGTGGAGTAAGTATCAATGTCGTAACACTTTCGAAAACTGAAATTTCATGTACTGGTACACTTCGCCGGGCCATATTTTCATTTTACGCCTTTTTCGAAATTTTTTTTGAGGAGAAAGCGAAAATCGGGATTAACAAATCAGTATTTTGAAGGTGTGTTAGATCTTAATGACTGATTTTTACTAAAACAGGTCCTTGAACGTTTGTTACTTTTTTAATCCTACAAGAATAATAAAATTACCCGTCTAAGTAATTTTGTAGTGCTCGTCCGTGGATGAATTGGCTGCAGGTTGTGCTGACTACACACGCCTCTTACTTGTCTTCGGTATGCACTTTTGTCTATTTAAAAGTTGAATTTATCGAACTTGATCCTGTTTATAGATTAGTGATTTGGATAAAAAAATTGGCTTGCTCAAAGAGTGGATGCAGAGGCGAGTCAGAAATTTGGAGAAGCTTTTTGCAGTTGCAGGGCAAGCTTGAACTTATTTCGCAGCAGATGGCTCTTCGTTCGGAACCCATGAATTTTGCGCGCTCAGCTCCTCTGACAGAATTCGATGCCTAAAATGACTTTATTTGAAGTGCATATTGTTACTTTCCGTTGTTGTCAGCCTTATGTCTGCGTTGTTATAGTTGAATAAAGTTTTCAACAGAATTCCATTGCATGTTTTCAAGTGAGTTTCAAGCTTGTATAGGGGTCTATGTTTGATAATATTGCATCTGAGTTTCAATTTAGTGGCACCCACTCAAGTTGGAACCAACCTGGGTCTGATACTTTCTTTATCAAAATTTCGAAGTCTATTCTAGTTGTCTTTGATTAGTTTAGTCCGAAAAAAATAAAATAAATTGTGCTTAGGTTGAGTTAAGGTTCAGTTTAAGTTATAGTTAAGGTTGATCTTAGGTTAAAAAAAATAATAATAAAATAAATTTTCTGAAAAATGCTGTAATTTTCCCATAGCAACCCGCAGTTCCCAATGTGATCGAGTCTAGATATAGCGGCAGCGCCTTAAGTAAGATACGTAAAAACAGCCCAAATCACTGAGAGATTAACTTAAGTATCTCGCACAAAATTAACGGGTATAAAATAAATTTAAGGCTGAGTCACATATTTTTACGAGTGTTTTCAATTTGAGCTTCTTCGAAATTAGGGACCACTACATCAAGACGTCGGGTATCAATTGATAAATTGTATTTTCTAAAAGTCGATCGGTAAAATACTAGATTTCCGTGATGAGCAAAACACATGAATTTCTCTGTGCTTCAGCAATGCCATCACAAGCGGTCTAAAAAGACCCTTAAATTTTAAATGGCTAGATTTCTAAATTTCCCTGATGATTAAAACAGATAAATTCATCTTTGCTTGAGCAATGCCACCATTGGCCTAAAAGAAAAAAACAAAAGACCCGAAATTTTAAAAATCTCAAGTGTGTTTATTAAAAAAAGACATTAAATTGATTCGTATTTTCAAATGTAAAACTCGTCAAAATGTCCTGTTCTTTCGCATATAGTCGGCCTCTCCAACTGTTCATCCAATTTGCGCTGTATCTCTGGTCCAGCAAAAACTCTAGCTAATGCTATTAA
Source organism: Ditylenchus weischeri (assembly GCA_029231635.1). Classification (NCBI taxonomy): domain Eukaryota; kingdom Metazoa; phylum Nematoda; class Chromadorea; order Rhabditida; family Anguinidae; genus Ditylenchus; species Ditylenchus weischeri. The sequence goes on along the minus strand of JAMRYI010001560.1, from coordinate 1,514 downwards.
ATGAATTGGTTCCACTAACTGACGCCTGGCCTTTAACCTCATTTGGAACAGTTTTCTTTGCCACGTATAATAGACTTCTAGGACAAATGCTGCTAGAGACAGGGCTAGGCCGATTAGCATCACAAATATTATTCCAAATAGAGAAACGATTCCTGAACTGATTAAATTTTAGATTTTATGGAATGGAACAATGATTTGGGGAATTGTAGACACACATAACTTTCGATTTGTTGTATTTTTATAAATGTAGTATACGTCTAGCATGTTATTTCTGCAATGATGAGCTTATTTATCTAGTTGAGTAATGAGAATCTGACGCTACTGCCATACAGTTGCGGACAATTGATAGGAACGATACACATTTTTTTGAATTGTTTCGACGGGAAATTACACTATACTTGCATATACCTCCCCCCCAAATCAACTTTTTTAAAGTGTTCCCAAATACCCTATATCGACTCAAAATCACCTAAGAAGCTTTGAAAAGACGTCATTTTTTGGTTCTGGTCAATAAAAAATTGAGTTTTGTGCATTTTGAAATTTCGACTATTTTGCCTGTTTTACCATGTTTTGGTCACTGGAGCTAAGCAAAAAGAGCCTCTAAATCAGGGATCGCAATGCTGATAATCAGCACCGTGCTTTCTGATTTGTGCTGATTTGTGCTGATTTTCAAAATTTTGTGCTGATTTGTGCTGATTTTCAGGTAGGGTGACGGTTGGCCAACAGAGTTTTGGCCAAAAATTGTTTTTTGGAACAATGAGGATTTGAACCACAAATTATTTGGCCAACATGAACACTTCGCCAAACGAGTTTTTCGCCAATAACGATTCAAATCATTGTTTTTTTCATTCGCTCCCCCCGAAAATCATTGGTACTATCAATAAAGAATATCATTTCAGATATGACTTCGAAGATCCAAAAGCGCAAGCACAAGTTCCTGCCCGACTACGCCACGAAGTTCAAATGGATCGTGAAGGGGAATGACGACTACCATGCGCGCTGCACTCTCTGTCCCGCCGAAATCGATCTGACGTCTACAGGAAAGCCAGCAATCACTCGTTATAAGAATATGCCAAAGCATCAAGCCGCCGTCAGAGCCAATGCGTCTACACAATCGGTCTCTAACTTCCTCACAAACAAGTCTATTCCTACCGCCGATGATGACAAAGCCACTGCCGCCGAAGGAACCTGGGCCTACCATACCGCTCGACACCATCAATCGTTCGCCTCCACCGACTGTGTATCATCCGAAGGGCTCTTCCGAACAATGTTCTCCGATTTCAAGGTTGCAATGAAGTTTTCGTCCGCCCAGAAGAAGACCGCAAAAATCATCACAGGTGCGTTCAATTATTTTCGTCACGTTCTTCACTTAATTATTCTCATTCAGGAGTTCTTGCGCCATGGTCAGTCGAGCGTGTTCTGCAGGAGCTGGGCGATCTGCCGTTTTCAATCTCAATCGACGCATCCAACCATAAGGAGAAGAAGTTGTTCCTGTTCGTCATCAGGTACTCTTA
>JAMRYI010001473.1:0-23532 GCA_029231635.1 Ditylenchus weischeri | reverse complement strand
GGTCAGTTGATAGCGCGTTAGAAAACTGAGATTCTGGGCTTCAAGTTGGTAAAAAATTTTTACAAAAAATAGAGTTTTTGAATAAATAGCAAAATTTTCAAATTTGACGGGATAAATTACTAATATGACGGGATTTTTTATTTTAATAAAACCTCCTCCCCCAACCCCAAGTCACTTTATTGTAGTGTCTATAAACCCGGGCTGCACTGATATCCGATATCCGGCACTTTTTGACATCCGATCCGATTTTTTTTTCATATCCGGTGCAGCCCTGCAGCCTGGTTGTATAGTAGCGTCATAGTAGCGTCAAAAAAGTATATTCGGGACGAAAGCAAATTTGGAACAGAAAAAAGTATATTTGGGACAGAAAAATTGGGCAAAACTATTGCACAATTTTAAGTAGGAATGTCTATATGACCAAACCTCGGCTATTTTTATGTTCCATTACACGTTTATACAGTTAAAAAATCTGTTAAAATGATTAAATAGTTAGGTTAGGCAAACTGGCCGGCCATTTTTAAATGGTTCTGCCGTATTCCGCCATTTTACAGTGACCCTAGCTAGGGCCCAGAACCCTAGTTTTAAACCATAATAAATATTATTGGGAGCCTCTAAATGCATTTTTGATCAAGAGTCTTACTCAGAATTAGCTGTGCAAAAAGACATTATTGGAGCTGGGCAAAAAGACATTATTTTTGTGTTCTGGTAAATAAAAAATTGATTTTTGGGCATTTTGAAATTTCGACCATTTGGCTGTTTTACCATGTTTTCAACATGGGACTTGTCAAAAAGTACCTCTAAATGCATTTTGGATCGAGAGTCTTGCTCGGAATTATGTTTAAGGTATGTGGGTGTGCGCATCTCAACCCCAAGCAACCAAGCCCCTGCGCCCCCGAAGCCTTCGCGGGCGCAGGTGCTGGTCAGTTAGAGATGCGCGCACTCACTATTAGCATAATTCCGAGCAAGTCTTGATCAAAAATGCATTTAGAGGTACTCCAAGTCCCATGTTGAAAGCAGGCAAAACAGTCGTATGGTCGAGATTTCCCAAAACCAATACATAGACCAGAACTCAAAATAATGTCTTTTAACTCCTGAGGCAATTTTGAGTCGATATAGGGTGTTTAAAAACACTTTTAAAAAGTTGATTTGGGGGGGTATATGCAAATAGCGTCGATATTTGTTTCAGGTTTTTTCAAACATAGGTTGGGAGGGCTAAAGTGGGTTATACCACATATCCCAAAAAGTGGTTCTGACCACTTTTTTGAACTTATTAGGCCCTAATTAGTACAAAAAACATGTTTTTAGGGCGCCGACGACATTTTTGGAAAATATTTTTGACCAAAATTTAGTCATTTCCAGTCACCCCATTCACCCCAAGCATTACCTTACGCTTAGGCTTCCCCCAATCACCTTTGAGACTATTCCGAACAATGTGCTAAAGTATAACACACTCATTCCCCCTTTTTACATACAGCAACCATGTGAATTGGTGGATGTGTAACTATAGTTATGATCATTTATCATCATTTATAGTCATTTTCTGGTCAAAAGAGTTTTTTTTCAGAAAAATCGTCCGCGCCCTAAAAACATGTTTTTCGTACTAATTAGGGCCTAATAAGTTCAAAACAGTGGTCAAAACGCACTTTTGGGAGATGTGGTATAACCCATTCCGGCCGTTAGGAGTCCTAACCGACGTTTGAAAAATCCCAAAAAATACATCCTACATCCTTTTAACATTCCTAACTTAGGACACAATTGTGTTTGGTGTTTTGCAAAATCGTAGTTGTTGTTTTTCCAGGGAGATAGTCAACAACAGAAACAGTCAGTTGGCAGCCATTACTGACACTGATAATCTGGAGGAAATCACCAAAAACTTAGATTTAAAAATCCTAGAGACACTGGACGAGGTTTGCCGATAAAGATGAAAAATATTTTTTACAGGTTTTCATTTACAGATTGTGAAAGAACAGCAATCGACTTTGAGCTGCACTGGCATGCCTATGTTCAAAGTTAGTGGTCAAGCAAATGATATCAAGCTGCAAATGGCCATTATAAACTTTATACTTTCCTTATCCAATGTTTATGCTAATGATAATAATGAAAGTGATTCGGTTGTCAAATAAATTCAATCAAGAGTTAATATATTAAGAGATGTCGGTAACAAAAATTTTTTGAAATTTTTGTTTATAATTCCTCTAATAATTCCATCTTTCCTCTAGCTAATTCCTCTGATAAGAGCCCATGCTCTAATAAGCGCCCATCCCAACATCAAGCAGTCTGAAATTCCTGTCTTCATTTACTGTTTGAGCCATGTAAAAAGTGCCTGTGAGGGATTTTAAAAATCTAACAGGCACTTTTTAAACAGTTCAAACAGTAAATGAAAACAGAAGTTTCAGACCACTTGAAGTATGAAAAATTGCAAACGATTGTCCAGATCAAAGTATCTAAGATTTATGGGATTGGATTGACGAATCAAATTTGGAGAAAGCATTTGAAAATTACGTAAAACTAGTGACGGACTGGGCGGGAACGAAGTTGAGAGAGGATGACGTAAAATCGAGGGTTGATTGTATCAAACAATAAAAAAATTTGACCCTAGTATAGAATACCCCCTCCCCCAAAACTTATGCCTTCTAAAACTTAAGTAAAGAGCACCCAAATATATGTTCCAGACCCCAGAAAAAGTGCGTAAAACACTCATTAGTCACAACTTCCATACCCTGGCCTACCCCTAAGCCTAAGTAAAGAGCACCCAAATATATGTTCCAGACCCCAGAAAAAGTGCGTAAAACACTCATTAGTCACAACTTCCATACCCTGGCCTACCCTAAGCCTAAGTAAAGAGCACCCAAATATATGTTCCAGACCCCAGAAAAAGTGCGTAAAACACTCATTAGTCACAACTTCCATACCTGGCCTACCCTAAGCCTAAGTAAAGAGCACCCAAATATATGTTCCAGACCCCAGAAAAAGTGCGTAAAACACTCATTAGTCACAACTTCCATACCCTGGCCTACCCTAAGCCTAAGTAAAGAGCACCCAAATATATGTTCCAGACCCCAGAAAAAGTGCGTAAAACACTTATTAGTCACAACTTCCATACCCTGGCCTACCCCTAAGCCTAAGTAAAGAGCACCCAAATATATGTTCCAGACCCCAGAAAAGTGCGTAAAACACTCATTAGTCACAACTTCCATACGCTGGCTTACCCCTAAGCCTAAGTAAAGAGCACCCAAATATATGTTCCAGACCCCAGAAAAAGTGCGTAAAACACTCATTAGTCACAACTTCCATACGCTGGCCTACCCCTAAGCCTAAGTAAAGAGCACCCAAATATATGGGGGGTGTAATCTATACTAGCGCCGGCTTTTATTAGAGGAAATACGGTAAGTAGACAAAGCCTGACATTAACATTAAACATTAGTGATTGGGTCCCAACTAACTCGTTTTTGTATGTTCCTAACCTACCGTATTTTCTCTATTAACTCCCCTCCCCAAGAGTAGGACTTTTCAACTTTATGGTATTGCCTATTGACCCCCTTTTTTAAATATACTCTCGAGCATGTAACATACCAAAATGTAGCCCCGATTTCCAGCTACATTTTGGTATGTTACATGTTTGAGAGTCTATTGAAAAAGTGAGTCAATAGGCAATACCATAAAGTTGAAAATTCTATTATCGGGGATGGAAATTAATAGAGGAAATACGGTACTTTTCTATGCTCTACAGTCTTATTGAAAAAACCTAAAGTTGCACAAAATCTCGAAAGAACAACATTAAAATTTACAAGAATGCAGAATTTTTTTGGGTAATATTTATTTCTGCCCGTTAAATTGTCGAAAATTCCCGTTAAATATTTATTTTTATCCATTAATTTTTGTTGCCCGTTAAATATTATTTTTCGCCTGTTGATTTGTATTTGCCCGCTAAATTCTCAAAATTGACCGTTAAATATTCTTTTTTGCCCGTTCATCCATGTAGTCCGTTGATTACAATTGCTACTTTTAAGATATGTCACTGCGAGAATTGTCTGGACAAAGGAAGGACAAGCCTGCTCTGGTCTACATTCAAGCGATCAAGTTCGATGGTGATGAAGCAGAAAGCAATCTCCTTCAATGGAAAGAGGATGCAAGCCTTTGGAAATTAAATCACTTGACTTTGTAAACTTTATTTTCTTTTTTTGCCTAGAGGGGGGACAAGAAAAGAAAAAGAAGAAGGCCAGCTCAAAGTTAAGGATTCAGTTGTTAGAGTGCTCATGTTAAAAAATTATAAAAATAGAGCTTACACGGAGACCAATAAAGTCTTAAAAATCAGCCTCAAAGTTGACCTCAACGTGATCCTGTGGTTAAATACTTTTACTAAATGCAATAATAAGCACATCAACATAATTTGTGATAGGGTAATAAGTGATAAGGCACGGTATCACGGTATCAAAAATGGCCACAGTTGGAGCTGCAAGCTTCATTCCCTACTGCAGATGGTATGCAAAGGTATTTGCAAAATTAAAAAAAGAGGCCACGGTTGGAGCTGCAAGCTTCATTCCCTACTGCAGATGGTATGCAAAGGTATTTGCAAAAATAAAAAAAGAGGCCACGGTTGGAGCTGCAAGCTTCATTCCTTACTGCAGTTGGTATGCAGAGGTAGCTGCAGAAATCAAAAATGGCCACAGTTGCGCTGCAAGCTTCATTCCCTACTGCAGATGGTATGCAAAGGTATTTGCAAAAATAAAAAAGAGGCCACGGTTGGAGCTGCAAGCTTCATTCCCTACTGCAGATGCAGAAATATTGCATAAATCAATATGTTTGCTTTCGATAACGCAAGGCAGTAAGGCGCTGGCTCCCGGAGGCTAGTACGTTTACTAAATGCAATAATAAGCACATCAACATAATTTTGTCTCTATAGCGATCTAGAAGTGATAAGGCACGGTATCTCCGACAACGGACCCGACGTAGAAGACCTACAATCATTAGTTTTTTAATTCAATTGCTTAAAAGAAATTCTTGGGCGACGGTAAATTCATCTACAGTAAATTCATCTAAAAGTTCTAATCCTAGTAGCAGACATCCCTTTTATCAAAAAGTTAAATTTTTATGACCGGTGCCGCACCGGTGCCGTTGCTTTTTCGGCACCGGCTGCCATAGCACAGCACCTAGTTATGCTAAAAAGGTTTGTAATACAGTCGAGTCTCGATATAACGGACAGCTTTTTTTGGTTTGGTTGGTTTTACCTTAAATAAGGCAAACGACACCCTCGATATAACGGACAGCTTTTTTTGGTTTGGTTGGTTTTACCTTAAATAAGGCAAACGACACCCTCGATATAACGGACACTCGATACAACGGACCTTCGATATAACGGACACTCGATACAACGGACCTTCGATATAACGGACACTCGATACAACGGACCTTCGATATAACGGATAACGTACACTTTCGATATAACGTACACTTAGAAAATATGAGAAAAATGTGAATTCAATTTAAAATGGATCAAAATGGATGATTTCCTGGCTAAAGAACGCTTACAGAATATGAAGCAGAACAAAATAACAAACTTTTTCCGTCCCACTTATGTCTACCAACATCCTTGATTGTATAACTATTACCAACATCCTTGCTATTATTATTGTACCCAACATCTTTGATAAAGATTGTTAGCTCTACAGTAGGGAATACGGTATGATTGCTATATTTATTAATTTCTTTGGATTTGTTGTTATTTTGATGAATACAGTCGAACCTCCGAATAATCACCCATTGTACCTCAACCCGTTGTACCTCAAAATAAATGATTTGAATCCAGCAGACAATGTTGGTAAAATAGTATGTGGCTTATAACCACTCTCGCTAGGCAGCCTCTTGCATGAAGTTAACGCGATCCGACAAATATGTTTGATGCAGAATCTCGATATAAAGTACAGCGGACTATATTTTGGTCGACGAATTTCGATATAACGGACACCCGATAAAACGGACACTCGATATAACGGACACCTGAGGCCGGTCCTCCGGTGTCCGTTATATCGAGATTTGACTGTATATCATTTTGTAGTCGAAGAGTTGCTCTACAAGGCCTGTATAAAGTTTTTATAATTCGACGTGTTTTTATGTGTTTCTGAACTCCGGTGCCGAAATTTTACTTCAACCTGAATTCCGGCACCGGAGCTCAGAAACTGAAGAGACTGAAGAGCTGAAACTGGCATTGTCAAAGAACGGCGACGAAAAATAGCAGTCATTTAGAAGAGAAAAAACTTTTTCTGAAAAAAAATATGCTCATACAATACGAACAACCTGGCCGACAATTCAGCATGAGCGACAAATTGAGCAGGCGTTAGAAATCTACCATTTATTTTCAAAGCACGATAAGGCGAGCTGCCTCCAGATGAGCCAGAAATTGTTTCATCCGGCTCACGATAAAAAATAGGGATCTCTTTTTCTTCCGGTGAAACGTACTCAGTGGGAGTGTTACTAGTAGACATTTGCTAAAAAAACTACTTACAGTTACTTTTTACTGGCACCAATGGGGTTCACTTTTGCCGTCCCCAGCGCGGCACCAGTGCCAAAAAAGCCAAAGAAAAGTCCCTGACTGTATGAAAAGAAATTGACTTTAATCCAGAACTTAACTGCAGAACACTCATTACCTTGGATGAATTCAATTAAGATTCAGCAAGGACTTGACGGTCGATAAAAAAATATTACCTCTCAAAAATTTTGATGGTTGACCAAGGTTGGCCGGTCAGTTATCATGACTGTACAGCCAAAAGAGAGAAAAAGACCATAAAAAATAATGTTTTTTTCTCTAACTGCCTAGCTTCATTTGCATACTAAAACAAATGTTTGCACTAGAAATTTTAAAAACTATTGAATTACAGGGTGAATTAACTTTGCGCACGGGCGATAACGTGACCAATGAAGCTATGCTGAGGTGCGTTTATTGCTGGTTGAAAACTTTCACCCAATGCCCTGGTTCGGTTCCTGAAACACGGATACCGGTACCAATTTTTGGACGCCCTAAGGGGGCTAATTAAACGAAAAGTATTCAGCTTTGGCTTCTGCTGCGTCACAGGGGCTTAAAATTTGAAAACATAATCACTTTCAAATATTTGCGCCAAATCAAAATTTGCAAAATCGGCTTCATTTTCTATGGGCCCGGCCATACTTACCTGCAATTTGCAAATAAATTGCAAGTTTGTTGGGAAACTTGCAATATGCAATAATTTGCGGCAATTTATTGCATATTGCGTCTATACTTTTTGCATATTGCTGCAATTTATTTGCAGATTGCAGATTGCATGCAAAAAGTATGGCCGGGCCCTATGGGTTTATGTTTTCGGGTAGGAGAAAAATGGGCCATTTCAAATTGGGCCAATGCAAATTAAGTCATTTTCAAACTTTAGGGGAACTTTACTCATGATATCGGCAAGAGAAACTCTTACAGGTAAGCTCCGTATACTAACACAGTACCCATGTTGCTTGACTAAAAAATGTGGCCCAATTTGCATTGGCCCGATTTGAATTGACCAAATTTGATAGACCCAACCCACAAGCGTTCACTAACCCATGCTGCCAACTGCGTATCGAGATCCTTGAACTTCAGTGGCTGACCACCTCCTAGTTTCTTCCTTTGCCTTCTAGCTGATATTAATACACTCGTCCAAAACTCAAGAAAAAATCTCACTTGAGCTTTTCAAGTTGGTTCTCCTGCTTCGCAGAATCTATGACTGTTGATTGACCGATGTTGAACTTTTCGCTGGTGGATTTATTTGAGACGTGGTTTGCGTGCTCGATGACATCCGGTTGCCGTTTCTAGGCACCGTTCGTTGCTTGTCTTCACTGTCGGATCCGTTGTTTCCATAGTTTTCTTGAATTTTATCTATCGATTTACTAAAATGAATAAATTAGGAACCATTTAACAAACACAGCAGCAGAAAACAGTCATAAAAAAAGTACTGGATAAATGAGTAAATGAGTAACAAAAAATTTGTGCCGGAATGCACCATTATGAATTTAAAAAGTTAAAATCAAAGTTATTGTTTAAAGTATAATGCACCATTTTATTGGTGCATAACTAAAAGTTAAAGTTAGAGTTAGCATTAAAAGTTAAAGTTCATTGATAAAGCGAATGCACCATTTAAGAGCTAAAGTTAAAAATAATGTTTATTATAAAGTTCAGAGTTAGAGTTTATACTTAAAGTTAAAAGTTCTAAGATAAAGTTCAACTTTAAGGTTATACAGTCAACCCTCGATACAACGATACCCCAAGGGACCGGCCCTGGGTATTGTTATATCGAGGGTATCGTTGTATCGAGGTATCGTTATATCGAGGCTATTGAGACCGAAAATCTGACAAGGTATCGTTATATCGAGGCTTGGCTGTATCAGCACAACAATGTTCAACAAAAGCACTTTTATTAACGGTTAGAAGAGAAGAAATTGGTAATTTTCGGCTGTTGTTCTTTCTTGGTGCGCTCTTGATAGAAGTAGTCATCCAATTAAGCAGTGCAGAAAAGGAAAAGTGTACTCTGCAAAAAAAGGCATTTGAATTCATAATTTTTTTCTTAAAAATGATCTTAAATCGAAGGTATCGTTATATCGAGATTGCTTTTATTAGTCGGGGCCGGCAAAAAGTATCGTTATATCGAAGGTATCGTTATATCGAGGTATCGTTGTATCGAGGGTCTAGTCTTTACCATTCTTTATCAGAACCGACCAAATCTGTACAGGAGTATCGTTATATCGAGGGTTGACTGTAGTTAAAGTTTATTGGAATGCACCATAAAAATATGAAGTTTAGAGTTAGAGTTTATTCAAAACCTTGAATAAACCTCAAAACCTTGTCAAAACCTTGAGTATGTACTATGAGTACTAAGTAAATGTTATTGCTGCAAACGGACTTACGTAAAATACTCTTGTACAATAAAATGTCTTTGCTCTTGTCCAGTCATTTGGTTATCTTCCTGACCACCATTATCATGAATACCTTGACTTTGATCCTCCTCTTGGTCATCACGCTCTAAATCATAACCTTGTTCCATAGAAAAATTCCACAAGCATGCAGCTGCCACAATTAATTTAGGAATGAGAGTTATTTTATTGCGCAGTTCTCCGTGCAGGGAGTGATAACGGCGCTTCCACATTCCAATAACATTCTCAACATAAACAATCCTAGGCGATTCGCGATGGAGAAAGATTTATGCAGAGGCTTAGATACTCCTCGAGACTGCTGGTTCGAATCCTTCTTGGTCCATATTTCATTTTTTTACTTTATTTTTGAAACGTTTTAGGGTGGTCTGGGTTTTTTGTGGAGACTTGTAGTATTTGTGGTGGTTTAAAGTGATTAGGGTGGTTTTGTGTGTTTTACAATGGTTTTTTTTGCTAAAAAAAATCTCACTCAGACTTTAAAAAAGATAATAAAAACTTAAAATTCTCGAGCTTTTCGGTGTCAATGCCAATTCTGACCGAAAAATCGTGTTTTAGGTATAAAAATGCTTTTCTGAAAATATGATACAATTGCGTAAAAATTGAACTTTAACTAAAAACTACCTCAGAAGGTAGTTTAAAGTTAAAATTCAAAGTCCACTGAAAATTGGGATTAAATGCACCATTATGGAGTTAAAGTTGTGGATTAGTGTTCAAAGTTATAGTTTAAAGTTCAGGCCCTAATGCACCTTTATTAATTTTATAATGGTGCATACCATTGAACTTTAACCCTGAACTACAATCAAACTTCGCTTATACGGCACCCCCGAAAGTTCGTTCCCGCCTTGGGTCCGACACTTTCTTTAGCTCAATTTTCGAAGTCTTTTGCTAAATGTAAACCTTTTTGAAAATCAGGTGCCGTATAACCGAGGTTCGCGGGTCTTTATTAGGGTAGTACACGGTCGGTTAACCGACCCGGTCGGTTAACCGAACCGGAATGATTTTGGGCCAATTAACTGAAACCGAAAACCGGGTACGAAAAATTGGTTAACCGAAACCAGGTACGCCAGACCCCGGTTTTTCCGGTTTAAGCACTGGATAAGATGACCCAACAAAATAAACAAGCACTGTATAAAATGACCCAACAAAATCAACAAGCACTGGATAAAATCATGCAACGAAAGTGTTCACTATTGCTTTTAGTAGAGTTGAAAATTGCTCGTTAGTTGTTTCTTCTCGTTCTTTGTTTATGTTCTGATCGCTATTTCATCTCTCATCATTGCTCAAACTTACGTGTGTGTTTTTTCCAGAAATGCCGCTTGCGAAGACAGCCAAAATCTGGAAGTTCTTTGAGTCGTAACCGCCGATGGGAAACAAAGCGCCAATGTCTGAAGTGCAACAATTTACTTCCAGTGCCAAAGGATGCGTCTACGTCTCATTTGATCAATCATCTGAAGTCGAAAGGGCATGAGGAGCAGTTCAAAGAATATGAGTCGGATAGGCCATGCAAGGTATTTATTTTGTGAAAATTTTAAAATTGTGTATTGCATTATTCCTTATTTAGATTTCTCCGATTACTTCTTTCTTCTCGGTGCAGCAGGGCAGAGAAGATCTTCAGCACAAAATGGACGAAGAGCTGGTCAGAATTATGGTACGCCAGAATGCTTCGATGTACTTCTTCGACGACCCAGACGAACAAGCAAGGACGGCGAAGGCATATCCGAATCTCAAGGTAACTAGAATTTTGCGTGAGTGGCCATTGAAGCATCTGTTTTTAGATTTATGGTCGACAACATTACAGCAGAGTGGTCATTCCATCTATGGCGGGACAAATAAAGGAGAAGATTGTGCAGCAAATTGGCAGAGGACATTTCTCTATTACAAGTGACGGATGGCAGAAGCCAAGCAAGTTTCCAGCCTTGCTCAGGTTTATTTTTAATCTTCTTGCGTTTAGAATTGTCTCTTTAGCGTTACAACACACACTGTGAATGATGACTTTGAGCGACTTGACAATGTCTTGGCTACAATTCCGATGGAAAGGAGCACACTGGTGAAGAGATTGCAAAGTTGATCGAGCAGTGCCTGCAGAAGAATGGCCTTACAATAGAGCGACTCGTGGCAATGGTGCGGGATGACGCAAGCAACATGCAGAAGTCGTGGGCTACGAGATTGAAAGGTCGGTGATTGTCCATTCTTGTTGTTGTTGTTACTATGTTTATTTTCCATTTCAGTTTCCAATGTTCCGCTCACTTCTATCATCTGGTCATTGTCGATGCCTTGAAGTCAATTGCAGGCGCCTCGGATCTCATTCTCAAAGTTCGTCAGTGGGTCGGAGGCACATCGTTCGTCCTTGGCCGGACTTCTTTCCAAATTTCAACTCTTGGAGGGAATAGCAGCTAGAAGGATTCCAATGGTATATACTTTTTGACTTTTTATAAAGTTTATGAGTATCTTTGTTGCTTTAGGATGTGTCTACTCGCTGGAACTCGACTTATCTAATGTTGGTTGGCTTTTCGGATAACAAGAATGCGCTGCTAAAGGTGGAAGAGCTGCTTATGGATGCTAATGCAACTCGAAAGCCTCAGGATGTTTTGCAAAGTAACTGGACGAAACTAAGGCGCCTTGCATCAAGTCTGCCTCCACTCGATAGAGAAGATTTCGTTGTTGTCAAGGCTGTGCAAGGTCTTAAAATCATTTCATGTCGAAACGTGCCGTGTAAGTTAATTTTGGCAATCTTTTTTCTGTTGGATCAAAACTTTATTTAGCTCTCCGCTGATCAATCAACTGCTTCAACGTACCTACCTACAGTGAAGAGAATGCTGGAACATCTCCAATCAATGCCTATCAAAAACGCCTCAGTTGTTGAAGTCAAGAATTTGCTGGTGGAGGGCCTTCAGCGTCGAAGTTTAGTGGTGGAAAGAAATAAGCTTCTCAAGTTGTCGATGCTAGTGGATCCTCGCTTCTCGTATGACGTCGACTATTTGAAAGAATACGAATGGGACTATCTAGAAGAAGAGTTTGTTGAATTACTAATGAAAAGTATATTTTGTGAGCGCTGTGAACACATAATCTTTCTATCTTTTGTTTACTTTTAGCTCGGGAAGTAGAGTCTGTGGCGGCTGATTTCGGTAATAGGGAAGAAGACAGCGAAAACGAATTCCTTAACGATAGCAACAGCATGGATGTTGGTGAGTAGCACATATATAGATTTCATTTGAGTTTTAAATGATTCGTCTTTTTATAGATGACATTTGGGCCCGTAAGAAGAAGGTTGTTTGCACTATCGCTCCCGAACTAAAAGCTACAATCAAGGTAAAAGCTTTCTTTTCAATTCTAATGTTCATAATTGTTTTTAGGCAGAGCTCAGTCACTACCGTCACAACAGCGATCGGCCGGAGAGAAATGAGGATATTTTTGCCTGGTGGAGCAAGAACAAAGCGCGCTTTCCATTGATCGGCAAGGGTGCAAAAATTCTTCTTTGTGTGCCAGCAACATCTGTGAGCAGTGAGCGAACTTTTTCTATTGCAGGTCTTCTCTACTCAAATACGCTCAGAAATAGGTAGTTGGCTTTACTTATTCAATTGTTCAATACGCTTTTGTGAAGTAAATGTGTTTCAGAATGCACGGTGCTACTGCGGAAATGCTCATTTTGATCAAGGCCAATCTGAACAAGCTTAAGCTTGCTCCATCGACTGTTCCAGATGAAGAAGAAATCGAAGAGGACAAATCAGATGTTGAAGGTACAGAAAATTATGATTGAATGCTCCGCTAATTGTTTGATCATCTTATGTGGTGTCAATAAAGTGTCCAATTGAATTTATGGATATCCGAGCCGAAAATTAAGAAAAACCGGAAAAACCGGGTCGGTTAACCGGGTACTGGTAATAAACCGTAACCGAAAACCGGGTACGCCAAAATGCGGTTAACCGAAAAACCGGGTAGGACCAAATTAACCGTAACCGTACCACCCTAGTCTTTATGACGAAATTTAAAAATTTTGGAAAAACGACCGGCAAAAACAGAATCCTTGCGATAATTCGGACTAGACTGGCGAATCACATTTAGCAAAGACTTCGAAAATTGAGCTAAAGAAAGTGTCGGACCCAAGACGGGAACGAACTTTTGGGGGTGCCGTATAAACGAGCTTTGACTGTATAACTTTATAAATGATGCATGCGCTTGAACTTTATTTTTACATTGGTGCATACCCTTGAACTTTAACTCCAAGTTCGAACTTTAGCTCTACAATTGGTGCATTAACTTTTACATTAATTACATTGTTCAACTTTAACCGTATGCATCATTTTGAACAATAACTGTAACTTTGAACTGTAACTTTGAACTGTAACTTGAACTGTAACCTAGAACATTATAATTAGGGTTGGATTCGGTCGGTTTTTTTCGGATCGGTCGGTTTAAAAAAACCGGTTTTTTTCAAAGCCGGTTTTCGGTCCCGGTTTTTTCAAAAATTTTTGGTCGCTTAACCGAACTGTACCCGGTTTTCGGTTTTCCCGGTTTTATTGAAACCGGCTTTCGGTTTCGGTTTATTTGCCATTAAAACCCGGTTTTCGGTTAACCGACCGAATTTAACCCTAATTATAATGGTGCATTCGGACTGATTAATGACGTAATAGGACTAAAAATTTCAAAATTTTTTTGGGTGCCGGTTTATTAGAGTGTGTCGGCTAATTAGAGAAAATACGGTGTTTTTAAGGGGACGGGGCATGTTTTGGGGGTTTTACATGTCTTGAAGCATCCTCTCCAATACGTTAGGACACTTTGTACAAATTTTTATGCTTCTTGATCTTTAAGTTTAGCGCACAATGTGAATCACAAAATGAATTTTCTCATGGTGCATATCATTGGTATTCAGACCAAAATTTTAGTTTTTAAGATTTATTTGTAATCGACTCGATGTGGGACCCCGGTGTATCGAACATAAAAAATTTGTTCCATGATATATTTTGTCAATTATTTTTCGAACTATTTTTCACCACCATGATGCGAGTGACATGATTTTGAAAAATCTAAATTTTGTTTTGGTTTGTTTGTTAAGGAAATACGGCATTTAAATTCACAAACAAAGAAGCATTAGTTTGAGGACGCAATTACATTACAAATGTTTTAATGCTCCGGTAAATATAGATTAAATATTTTATTTTTTGAACATTTATAAATTTTGCAATTTCGAACCAAGAAAGTAAATTGCTTATATCCTCACAACCATGCCCTTTATTAAACTTTGTGCGTATTCGCTTTCATGTAAAAAATATTTCATCTCTGATTTTGAATACTTTGATTTGAAGCAAACTTAATTGTGCAATTTGAGGTCGCTGAAACTTCACGTAAGGTTTTATATCGCTTTTTTCATAATTAAAAGCATCTAATTGGGTTATTGGGATTATTATCTTTGATTATTTTGTTGATTTTACTATGTATTTAGATCTTCCGCATATCAAGCATGATAGATATGGAAGTTAGCTCTGATTCTTCTCTTGCACTGTGTGATGAATTCAGCGAAATCGTTACGCCCGATAAAAAAAAGAGAAGGCGTGACAGACCAAGGGTAACGGATCTTAAAAGATAAATAATCTTACTGCGTGAAAGTTACAGGAAGTCGATCTCGTAATGGGTGAATGTTCAAAAGGTATGACACAAATTCTGACTTAAAAAACTCCTCAAGTACTCCTTTATCTTTTAGAAACACACGAACTCCTTCAAAGGTGCGCCGACTATGTGCGGCTATACTATTTGAGGTATCAGGAGAAGCGAATACCCAAAAAGGTTAACTGATCTATCATTTGAATCGTCATTGCTAAAATTTAGATAATCAACCAAATGGTAGAACTTTTCGATATATATGGAGTCCCAATAAAAGGAGGAATAAATCCAAACACGTTAATTGTGCAAATGAATTATCCCGAGTTCTGCAACTTGATGATGTTGTAAGTTTCATGTTCCCAGTAAGTCCATACCGTTGTGTCAAATTCATTTTATTTCAGTCTGGATCAAATGGACCAGGTAGAATCTCAAATTGGTCGCCATCTGTGGGATCTGTATTACATTTCTTCTGCAGATTTGTAAACTCTTTAACTCTTTCCGGTCCTGAGTTTGCACATGTAGTTTCTAGATTTGCCGGCTGTGAAAAATCCTCACATCACTTCACAATACGCGTCATTTCAGTAATCAGAAAAGTTTTCGATGCAGTCCGGAAGCGACAGTTTGAAAAGGCCGTGCTTGTGATAGGTAAATGCATGTTAACGGATGCCACGTGTTTACCACTAATATGAGTTCAAGAGCGCATCTTATTGTCATCCCTGTGAGGTAGCCTATCTAATCTACTCTTTGTTCAGGCAATATCAGACTGGTCTCTTCAAAATTACCCAGTGAGAGGCACTACATGAAATCAACATTGTAAGCCTTTTCCTTTTACTTTCCGTCTCTCTTCTATGTGGTATTGCAAAGGCATTTGGAATCTGGCTGTCCGCTGCAAGTTATTAGTGAAAAATATTCTGAAGTAACGCAATTGTTTGGTTGAAAATTTTAATTTTAATCTCAGGTTGTAATCTCAGGTTGTGTCTTCTTTCATGGGTACGTGCATTTTCAAGAATCAGGCATACAACTACACAGAATTCTACTTGACGGAATTTCTCATTTTCCATCTGGCTCACCAACTTCTGGATGAAGCTGACAAAGCGCTAGAACATAAATTAACTCACCAAGATCCAGAGGTATAAATTTCCTTTTCTTTCATTTTCAACGGATTAATTTCCTAAAATCTTTAGTGGAGTAGAATTCGCCAAATTTATCGTTACTGGGTATGTTTGCCTTTTCAATGCTTTTTGCTAATAGTTCTATAGATTTGATGAATTCTGTTATTTTGCAGTTGGACTACGAGAAATGGCAGAATGAATTGCAGGAGGTTCCCACGGCTAGATTAAGTCCAACTTTGTCGTCATTTTTCTCAACTATTTTGAATTCTTCCCTTAGAACTACTCATGGACCTCCTATGGAATGTGTGGGATTCTTGCCAGTCTTGATTCGTGTGGTGCGTTTTTGCGTTGTTAACAGTAGTTGAGTGTCTGGTTGATGATTTAGGCAGAAGTTTTGAGTCGGATGGATGAGCTGCAAGATGCTCTTGTTGAATGTTGCTGTAGTGACGCTTCTCTTCTCTCTCAAGTGACCAGAACACTGAATTTTTTTGGACTGCATCATGTATCTGGGTTCTTATTGTCAAAGGTTAATGCTCACAAATCAATTTTAATGTAAATTTTCATCTCTTTTTCTTGTTTAGGCGTTGGATCTGATACCTGCTGACAATCTGGCCAGTTATGACTTTGTGATCGATATCGTCGAACAGCAGTAGGATTAGTATTTTCTAGTCTTGTAGTTTTCCAGCCAGACTAATTCAGGTCGCTTGATCCTGCAGGTCATGGGGCGTTTGAAGACCTGATAGCACTGAATCTTAGGATGCTTTTCAACTTTATGGATCATGGTCGTAATCGTGGGAATGCTCGTGCCTGTAAGTTTGCTTGTCTTTTTTGTGCAGATTTTGCATTTTTTATTTGAACGTCGACAATTATTTTATCATTCTAGGGGGACTTCTTAAAGCCAATATTCTCTATGTTGGAACAGAAGTTGAAGCATTTTTAAGGCCATTGTGGAACCATAGGCGATGCTGGTGGCCTGCCTTTCACAGTGTAGCTCTAGAAAAAGAAGCCAGAAAAGCAAGAAGAAGTGTTTTTAATGTTCTCAACTCCTTGAAATAATAGTTTTTGATCAATAAAAAATTTAAGTTGTGGATTCGTCATGCTATGTAGTCTTCACTCTCCCTAGCATACTTATCCGAATTGTATTTCAAACTAAGATGATTATCTAAAAAAATTGAAACAGAAGCAATGACCCAAACTTCGTCCGATTTTATTTTAATCGAGTTAGTTTCGTCTTATTTAAGGAATTATTGATCGATACATATGAAGTATTTAGGTATCCCGGAGTTGTCAAAAATGTGGAAAACGCGTTGGCAACCCTAGGAGGATTAGGCTCAGTCGCTTCGGTAAATACAAATTCTTCTAAACTCTTTTATGAATCTGTATGATTGAATTTAGTCTGCTGCTGGTCAATGCCCCTTACAACTTAAGTTTCGAAATGATAATCCGTATGAGAATGGATTGGTGGCTGAGAAGAAAAACCTTTCTGACGTTGTGTCTGGTAATCTTTCATGTAATTCATGTCACATTGATAAATTATAAACAGGACAGCTTCATTTGGTTGTGAAAATTCGTAGGAAAAAGTCTAAACCAAATTCGGACTGTGAAGTTCAATGTTTGGGAATGGTTGGTTACTTACACCTATAGTAAACGTAGTTTTGCATGGTAGCTTGTTAAGGTGTCAACAATGTTTTCGTTCAAATCGATGTGTGATTTCCATTATCTGCCCGTGAGGAAAATACACGGTGAAAACGTCTTCGAAGATCTGGTAATTTGTTCCCCATACAGTATGAGCAGAACAATTAATTGCTTTGGTCTAGGTTTCAAAACTCATACCAACATCATTTACCTCGGGTAATTCATTTATTGGCGCTGCATTCACACCATTCTGCTTCATTCCATGAATTTAATGGATTTTATTTCAGCTTTGTCATGGTGGGACAGGTCAGGAGAAGAAAGTCAGGAATTACTCGAAACTCCTCATTTCTTACCACCCTTTGTGTTCAGCAGGTGTGTCCTTTACGACTAGATTTTTTTCCGTTGTTTGCCATCGGCATGAAATTTTTCATTGAAAGTCTTTATTCTATTTTAGGTACAATACCCCGTCAACTAAATTGTTGGTAAGAAATTTTTTGTCTAAGCCATCTGCCTACGCGTTTAATAATAATAAATTTTAGTGTAATGACGTTGATCGAATGCCTGGAAACATAAGACCTGGAGTGGGCCATGGAAAAAGTAGCTGAAATTTATGAATTTCATTGTGCATTTTTTTCTAGATCTTCGGATGGAGCGTAAAGCCTTCACGATAACAGTCAATGGGGATATGGAGTTTCCATCAGGTATGTTATGTTCAATTCCTATGCAAATGCCTTGCCCTACTGTTGACGTTTCAGAAGCATCAGAAGCAGCTATCAAAGATGTCGATTTGAGGTAAGAAATTTTTTATTTTGAAGTTTGATTCGTATTAGTTTCTGAATTCTTAGGATTAAAAACGAGAGTGCTCACCAAGCCTTGGGGAAATTGTTTGATGAGCGGCCTATGTGGACCAGAGTAATTTTTTTCTGTTCGCGTCCATTTTGTAATCTTGTTTTAGGTTGCTCTTCTCAGCGAAACTAAGTTGGAGGACAGTATGCTCAAGCAAGTTATTTTTTACAATTTTATTACATGACTACCGCTTTCTGTGGTTGAGCTGTATCAATATAGGATGCAAGGACTTTATTAAAATTTTAAAGTTGAACCGGGAATTAGGTTTTTTTAACCACATAGATGTTTAGAGTCATGCTAGCCAAGTTTGCATTTTACATAATGAGTGGTCCTTGGGGCAGGTAGCAAAGTTTTTTTTATGAAACTTAGTATACTAAAATCTATTTAATTCAGATTGTGGTGCAAGTTCGGTTATGATCCTCGGAAAGACCAGTCAGCCAAACAGTATCAAACTGTTATGGGTAGGGCTCACTTGAACCATCTTTTTTAATTTTGTTCTTCTTGCAGTTTCATTTCGCCAACATCAGAGCATTCCGGAGCGTCAGCGGCTAAAAGTTAGCGTATGCGACAGAGGTAACGCGCCGTCTACTTCGGCCAATATGGAACATTTGGAGTACACTTACAAGCCAGGTCTAATCTTACTTCTATCCTAAGTTCACGTCAACCTCTTGTTTGGTTTGTAGGAAAACTTCCTCCCGTGAGGCAAATGTGGTGTGTTTTTCTTACTTCATTTTAATATACTTTTTGTATGAATATTTAAGGTACTGCGTTTGCGATGTGCATCTTCCAGGTAAATTAATCGTTTAAGTTATTCCGAGCATGGTAAGATCTACATAATGAGTTACATTACAGCTGCTCAGAAAGTTTTACGGAAAGATTTCTTCGCCATCTTGAAGCAAGTTCATTCCACTCATGGATGGCTCCCACCAGTAAGTCAAAGTCCTTTTTTTCGCAGGGAAATATAGCCTTATATTTAGGAAGTTATTAATTCCATCAGGTTTGTCTGACTTGTCTGCTCTTTGACGTTTATTCTAGTGAGCTTTTGGTTTAGATCGGCGATTAAAGAGGATGTAAAGAAGCTCTCTGAATTAATGGATGTCAGCGAAGACTATGAAGCCGAAGCGAGCACAGCAGATATAACCGGCTTTATAGCTAATGATGACTCAGATTCCGAATGGTGAACAGCTTTTATATGTTGTGTTTTCAGTGGTGAATTTTGTACATTTTTTGTCCTGCTGTTTGTTACCTCGTTGCAAATAAAATTGTTGTGTCGCTACTTATAACTCTTTGGTATTTAAGGGACCTGGTGCGTAAATAATTCCAGCCAACATGTCAACATTTTTGGGCCCGTCATTTGGGGCCCGTTTCATTTGTCCTTGTATCAAACTACAGGGTGGTCCAAGAATTTCTGACACTTTTAATCGGCCATAACTTTTTTATATTCCGAATTCCGAAATTATGTAAACGCAGATCAACTCAGTTTGAGCTCCGGTTTTGTTCGGTATATATTGTGAAAAACACGATTTTTGCTTGGTACTTCTGTGGTTAGGGTCTTGCTTATCCACAGGCCACCTACAGCCCAGAGCATAAACCGTAGGGGGACCAAGCGAAAATCATGTTTATGACATACGCTAAACAAAACCGGAGCTCAAACTGAGTAGATCTGCGTGTAGAGATTTTCGGAATTCATCTAATAAAAAAAGTCATGGCTGTTTTAGAGGTGACAAAAATTCTTGTACCACCGTGTAATTTTGAGCACTTTGTGGTTCAAGAAACAATTTTGAGCTGGTCTTAGATTATGCTGAAAAGTCATATCGAAAGAATTTTTGTCGCCCACAAGCATTTTCTTTTTCTAAAATTATTGTGTAATAATCTTAAAAATCCCACTTTTAAGACTTTGACCGTGGCCAAAATTCCTTCGTTTTTTATTTATTTTTTAAATTCGGTCATTTCGCCCGAAATTCATTAAAAAAACAGGGATTTTGGCAGTGGTCAGAATCCCCAAAAGGGATTTCGCCCTACCACCACTCTTTTCAAGTACCAAAATACCAGTGTTTTCAAAATGACACTTGCACACTTGGATCACACTAACTTCATTTACCCTTTTCTCATAATTTTTGTATTCGTATTTAGGATACTTTGTTAAATCAAACTAACTGATTTTTTGGGTATTACTACCTGCATCAGACCACCTGGAATCCATTAGAACGCATCAGAACGTTAGTTGTAAACAACTACTTATCACTAGAAGGGGAAAAAGTTCTGCAATCCAACAGACGTTCCCTGGTTTATCACCGGCTTTTATGAATATACGATATTTCCTCTACTTAAAGCACCGGTGCGTTTATTTTCCAACTCCTCGAAAATTCTGAAATCGTCAATCGCAAATGGCCTTAATTCTGAAATTGTAGTCAAAAATGAAGGGGGGGAGGTGCGTTAATCAGAGGGGGTGCTTTAATTAGAGGGGGTGCTTTAATTAGAGGAAATGAGATACTCTTGTGCCAGTGAATTTTTGCTGGATTTGCTGAATTTCTAATCCAATGGTAAAGAAGTGAATTTCCACTGGATTTTTATGAATTTCTTGCTTTAACAGTTGGGCTGCAATCTCAAAACTTTGTAAATAGTATAATTTGACCATTTTTAGGACAAATCATTTTATCCAGTGCTTATCGTCATTTTTGTACTTATTTAGTTATTCCTTCTTATTTTTGGAAAAATAAACTAAATTCACGTCCTATTCAATGTTGTGTTCTTGAGAGCAGAGAGAGAGAGAGAGTTGCAAAGCGAACCAACAAGATTAATTATAACGGAACGAATTATAACAATTAGATAATACAGTGACACGAGTCAACAGAAGACTCGATGTCGTGTCCAGACAATAATAATTACGAATAATATTTCCACACAACATCTACCCCTTTAGCTGAGATCCCCAAGAGATAAATAAACAATTTAAAAGACCATGGCCACCTGTTTTAAATTGTCCCCCGCCAATTCAAAATTTTTTTGTTCACTAACTTGCATGGATTCAACTTGGTTTCTAACAAAACAAGACCTAGAATTTAGTTTTAGGTAAAGTTTTGTTAGAAACCAAGTTGAAAAACCCGTACAGAAGTTTGATGATCAGGAAATTTTTTTGAATTGGCGGGGGACAACCGTAGCCGTAGACGGCAATCGTCCTTTAAACATTAAACTTTAGGTATAGATATAACTAGACTGCCTACAGGCGAGCCAGACCTTATGGGAATTGCTTGGGAATATAGAGATAGATTTAAATAATAAAGAGAAATTAGAGGATCCAGCAAGAGAGAAAGAGAAGACTTAAAATAGTGGATACATAGATATAGAAAATAGATGGATTGATTTCTTTTTGAGAACCAGATTCTTTGGAGCCGCTTCATTTGATACTTCATTACACCAGGCTGTATGTCGAGCACTTGTCTTGGCTGCCGAGGTCGAGTAGAGCGGCGAAGCACTTGAGAACAAGGTGATGATGGATAGAAAGGCAGCTGCATTTGATTGAGAAACACCAAGGGCTGTTGCTGTCGAGCAGGGCGTCGGAGCACTTGAGGCACAGAAGAGCACAGCGGAGAGGGGTAGAGAGGCAGCTGCAATTGCCTTTGAAACGCTGTTGATGTCGAGCAGAGCGACGCAGCACTTGAGCCACAGAAGAGCGCGGCAGAGATTGATTGAAAAGAGACTGCGGGACTTGAGTAGAGATACCAACTTGAGGACGATTTATTTGAGGTCGAAGCTGTTCGGCTGATGAGTTGTCTTACTTCCCTCTCCATTTGAAAAATTTGAAAGATGCTGGGGTTTGTACTAATTTGACCAGTGCCTAGATAGCTTACAAGCTATCAACTGACTGAATGAGATTTTCAAAAGTTGGAGGAAAAGGTCTTTGAACAGAACAAATTTTTCCAAAAATTTTTTCCCTTTTTAATTTGGTCCCTTTAAAGACCTTTTCTTCCAATTTTTTGAAACCTGATTTGGTCAGTTGATAGCTTGTAAGAAAGCTGAGATCCTGGGCTACACGCTGGTCAAAAAAAATTGTAAAGCAATAAGAAAACCCCCGAAAACAAAAGCTTTTTTTCAAATTTCCGGCAGGAAAAGTGCCATTTCCGGCAGAAAAAGCGCCATTTCAGGGTCGAAAAGTATTTCAACCTTTAGGCTTAGGGGTAGGCCAACGTATGGAAGTTGTGGTCAATAAATGTTTTACGCACTTTTTCTGGAGTCTAAAACATATATTTAAGAACTTTATACTCATGTTTAAAACGGCAAAATCGTTGGGGGAGGGTATTCGCTAGTGGGGTGGAAATTTTAATTTTTGGTACAAATATTAAGGTGGTCTTTAAATTACACTCTCTTATATTAGTGCAATTTTTACTACGAATTTTTTTTCTATCCAATGTGGACTTATATTTAATGGCCTTATAACGTATTCATTCTTTAATACAGAATCTACAAAACTGGGGCTTAATCCAATACAGTCAAACCTCGATATAGTGGCCCCCACCTCAAGTTCGTTCCCACTTTTTTCACCCTGATTTTCGAAGTTTTTTACCACTTCTGTTTTGACAGTCTGGTCCCAAATATCGTGAAGATTCCAATTTTCCCAGTCGTTTTTCAAAAACTGAATAATTTTTCCATTTGAAAGAAAGTCCCCGATAGTGGCCCCTATTTAAAAATTAAAGGGCCACTATATCGAGGTTTGACTGTATTTTTTAATAATTGTGAATTCGAATTGTGGTCAGTGTAGCTTTTTCTATCCCATTAACCCTTTTATGCCGAATGGTCGATATATCGAGGACAACTTTGAAGGTTCGGTTCTTGCAAATTTTCCAACCTATCAAGCTGTATTTTAATTTGTATTTCTGGTGTGCCTTCAGAAAACGTTACAAATATATTTTTTATTTTTTACAAAATGGCAGATGAACAAGTCGGTTTAGACCGAAAAAATTATTTTATTCTTTCATGTGAAATAGCTTTAATTTGCGCAGTTTCTTTACCAAACTGCCTAATATAAAAAAATCTTATGCTTGTGTGAAAGCATTTTCTTGTCTGAAATCTCTTAGTATGCTTTTTGCAACGAGACACGCTGTTCCACAATTTGCTTCCCCTTATTTATAAAATATTTTTATGTGAACTTTGAGAGTTCTTATGTTTGCTATATTCTAGCGGTCATTTTGAGCATAAAATATCTGCTAAATGCTAAATTGTATTTCCGATAAATCGATTGTCTATTGATTTTTCTACCTTGGAACAACAAGTAGGCTTAGCCCCTAGCTTAGGTAGGCCAGCGTATGGAAGTTGTGACTAATAAGTGTTTACGCACTTTTTTCTGGGGTCTGAAACATATATTTGGGTGCTCTTTACTTAAATAGGGTAGGCCAGCGTATGGAAGTTGTGACTAATA
>JAMRYI010001153.1:0-41219 GCA_029231635.1 Ditylenchus weischeri | reverse complement strand
CACCTCAAGTTCGTTCCACTTTTTTCACCCTGATTTTCAGAAGTTTTTACCACTTCTGTTTGACAGTCTGGTCCCAAATATCGTGAAGATTCCAATTTTCCCAGTCGTTTTTCAAAAAACTGAATAATTCTTCCTTGTAAAATCGATAGTGGCCCTCTATTTAAAAATTAAAGGGCCACTATATCGAGGTTTGACTGTATTTTTAATAATTGTGAATTCGAATTGTATCAGTGTAGCTTTTTCTATCCCATTAACCCTTTTATGCCGAATGGTCGATATATCGAGGACAACTTTGAAGGTTCGGTTTTTGCAAATTTTCCAACCTATCAAGCTGTATTTTAATTTGTATTTCTGGTGTGCCTTCAGAAAACGTTACAAATATATTTTTAATTTTTTACAAAATGGCAGATGAACAAGTCGGTTTAGACCGAAAAAAATTATTTTATTCTTTCATGTGAAATAGCTTTAATTTGCGCAGTTTCTTTACCAAACTGCCTAATATAAAAAAATCTTATGCTTGTGTGAAAGCATTTTCTTGTCTGAAATCTCTTAGTATGCTTTTAAAAAGCAACGAGACACGCTGTTCCACGATTTGCTTCCCCTTATTTATAAAATATTTTTATGTGAACTTTGAGAGTTCTTATGTTTGCTAGATTCTAGCGGTCATTTTGAGCATAAAATATCTGCTAAATGCTAAATTGTATTTCCGATAAATCGATTGTCTATTGATTTTTTTCTACCCTTTGGAACAACAAGTTTAGGCTTAGCCCCTAGGCTTAGGGGTAGGCCAGCGTATGGAAGTTGTGACTAATAAGTGTTTACGCACTTTTTCTGGGGTCTGAAACATATATTTGGGTGCTCTTTACTTAGGCTTAGGGGTAGGCCGGCGTATGGAAGTTGTGACTAATAAGTGTTTACGCACTTTTTCTGGGGTCTGAAACATATATTTGGGTGCTCTTTACTTAGGCTTAGGGTAGGCGGCGTATGGAAGTTGTGACTAATAAGTGTTTTACGCACTTTTCCTGGGGTCTGGAACATATATTTGGGTGCTCTTTACTTAAATTTTAGAAGGCATAAGTTTTTGGGTATTCTATACTAGGGTCCGATTGTCTTTTGATTTTCTGAAACAGAACAATCTTGTAAAATGATTGGCCAAGTAAATGGTCCTATTTTGCTCAAAATCTCGCTTCAAAATAACGCACAATTATGAAATTGGCGAAATGTTTGCATTTTGTTTCCAAACAGAACAATTGTACTATGCAAAAATGTTAATTTTTTGATGTTGTCATCATTCACAAGAGGAGACATCATTCCTGTGTTGCCGTCTCTTTGCAGCTGTTAACTTATATTTGAAAAATCAAGAATTTTTTCGAAGCTGTGACTGAAATTTCTTGAATGAGATGGATGAGCAGCATCATCATCGTTTCAGTTCCGCTCGGCTAGATGCTGATTATGCCATGAGAGGTAAATTTTGCTATTTAAGGAGAAAAGTGCGTTGCAGAATGAAAGCTTAAGGTTTGATTGGACTACAAAACTTGGGTAATACGTGCTATATGAATGCCGCCCTGCAAGCTTTGTCCAACTGTCCGCCTCTGAGGGAATACTTCAGAACCATTCCTCTGTCTTCAAAAAATGACTCTCCGAACTCGAGTGACTCCGGATATGTTTCCCTTCCCGCCGTAAGCACGATGAAACCAGTGACCCACGTGTTCAGTAATCTGCTCAAGAGACTTTGGTGTGAATCGAAAACACACTCCTACGTCGTCCCTACTGGCCTTCTTTGGGTGTGTATTTGTTAAAAAAAAATTATACTTTTTAAAAATAACTGGCTTTTTTGCAGAAAGTCCGTGAAAAAGTACCTCAATTTAGAGGGTATAACCAGCAAGATTCACAGGTTTGTAATTTAAAAAGCACTGAAACCAACAATTTGCATGCACAATTTTAGGAATTTATCCGTTGTCTTTTGGACTTGTTGCATCAAGAGCTGCGGAGACCTATTCGAAAGTGGGAAAACGATCTTTTGTCAGAAACCGATTCACTACCTGCTTCCGCAAATGAAACTTCCTCTTCAATGTCTTCCTCGCATGCTTCTTCTAGGGAAGATCTTGACAACGATCAGTTTGAAACAGCTGACAGTGGCCTTAGTTCAGACGCGGTAGGCTTAAGATTATATACCATGTGGCCGAAAAGTTCCCGGACAAAGTTTAAAGCCAATTTTTTCAGTAAAATAAGAACATAAATGCATTTTTTTGGTATCATCAGAAAGCCCTTGTTCTCCTCTCTTGAATAGTGTATCGCTTGTCGTTTTATGTCAATAAATTCCATGCTTTAGAATGTCCGATCTGAGAGCAGGTATTGTGCGACTTTGGGAAGAAGGGAAGAAGCAAAGTGAGATCGCTCGTGATATGAATGTTCCAAAGCAAACAGTTTCGGATGCCATCAAGCGATTTCGTGAAACAGGCCGAAATGAAGACAGAGCAAGAAGTGGGCGACCAGCTACAGCAACCACTACATCCGAAACTGTTTGCTTTGGAACATTCATATCACGAGCGATCTCACTTTGCTTCTTCCCTTCTTCCCAAAGTCGCACAATGCCTGCTCTCAGATCGGACATTCTAAAGCATGGAATTTATTGACATAAAACGACAAGCGATACACTATTCAAGAGAAAGAGAACAAGGGCTTTCTGATGATGACCCCGAAAAATATGCCTTGGTCCCCCTGTTGTTTTTTTGCTTTTTCGCAAATTTTGCCTTGGTCCCCCCTGTTGTTTTTTATTGGAATTTTTCATGTTATTATAGATTTTCGCAATTCCTCGTGTTAAATGTATTTCTCAGCTAATGAAAGGTGTCTGTCGGACTATAATGAAGAAGGTCAATTAATCTCTGCTGCTGCCATCACTCTCCCTAGGTATCTTTGCCATGGACAAAATTCAACACTATGGTGTTTGTTTGAGTCGGTGATTTGAAATTAGTATGGACAATAAAATATTTGCGTGGCTTGACTTGAAAATTTTCAAATTTAAAAAAAACAACAGGGGGGACCAAGGTGGGGTGGGGGTGGGCGCGAATGCGTATAGAGCCTATGTTCTTATTTTACTGAAAAAATTGGCTTTAAACTTTGTCCGGGAACTTTTCGGTCACATGGTAATATAAGATTTTATGATTATTATTTTTTAGGATGACTCCCCAAAAATAAAAAATAATTCAAACTTTTCTGGTAGTGAAATCACAAATGAAGACTGCAAAAAACCTTCCGGTATAAGATCTGCTTCTATGAAACTAATTAAATAATATGATTATTTTGCAGGAGACGACAACCTTAAAATAGTCGGCTACAGGAGTATTATCACGGATGTATTTGATGGCGAGCTAGTCAGCAGTGTCAAATGCCAAACTTGCCAGCATATAAGTTCTACGAGGGAAAACTTTCAAGTACCGGATTTTACTGTCGCTGGAAATAGTTTAAGATTTTTTTACAGGACATATCCTTATCAATACCTACGGTTGAGCAACTGGAACTAATGCGAGACGCCGTGGAATTGGAGCAGTCAGATAAGGATGATTCCAAGGAAACTAGCAGTTTGAGAAGCTCCGCTCAATGTACATCTGATGAAAATACAGAAAATTCAGTATCATTGTCATATCTGTCGGTAGGATTTTAGCCCAATTTAGCAAGTCCCGTTTTATATGTCTGAGCTTTAGTGGATCTTTTCATTGGCTAGGTATGATTGGGTGTAATTTAAATAATTTCTGGTATCAAGGTTAAGTAACGCAATTTAGTCGTTGGCTACTACAACCTTTGGGAAATCTGATTTCTTACTACTACCGCTACATGTTCACGGGTTCTATCTCTTTAGAAAATTGTCTGAAGGTTTGTAAATTTACCATTTGGAGTACAGTCAAACCTCGATATAACGTACCCCCTGGGGGCCGGGCAAAGGGGTACTTTATATCGATGGTACGTTATTTTGAGGGTACGTTATATTGAGGGCAGAAAGCAAATAGATGACAAGTGTACGTTATATCAAAGGTTTGTAAAATAGGGTGAACTTATTGTAATTTAAAGTAAATCCAACCAAATGGTCTCAAGGGGTACGTTATATCAAGGGGTACGTTATACCGGGGGTACGCTATATCGAGGTTTGACTGTAGTTGTCTGAATTCTAGTTTTAAAAATTTTAGGCTTTTTTCTCCGCGGATCTGCTCCACGGAGAAGACATGTACAGTTGTGAACGATGCAGAAAGTATGTTACAAAAATTTTGGGCTTCTCCGACTTTTTTTATAATCAGAATATATGCATAGGTTGAGGAATGGGGTGAAGCAATGCGAACTTGTAAAACTTCCTGAAATATTGTGCATCCATCTTAAGTCAGAGCTTTTTTTGGCCAGAATTTTAGCCACATCAATAATATTTTTTAGAAGATTCCGACATGATAACACTTACAGTGGCAAAGTGAATACGGTAATATTGTCGATTCTTGGAGACCGTTCCAATGTTACTTTTCAGAAAGTAACATTCCCTCTCTATGACTTGGATGTCCGTTCATTCGTCAAGGATGCCAATCTGCTGAAGGACGATCAGCTTGCTACTGAGTATGACTTAGTGGCTATAGTATCTCACCGCGGTGGAGGACTTGATTGTGAGCATTTTAAACATTCGAGGACTTTTGCAGATTTTCATTAAATGTTTGCTTTAAGATGGACACTATATTGCCTACTGCCGAAATGACTTGGACATGAATTGGTAGAGTATAGGATTTTTCTGCATCTTTCATTATAAAACTTTTTAGGTATGAATACGACGATTCAATTGGTAATCTTTTTTGTTTGCTTTCTTAATAGGCCAGCAGTTTTAGTAACTCGCGTTAATGCCTTGGAGGTTATGAGTAAAGAAGCGTACGTCTTATTTTATCAAAAGCGAACGAAAAGCCATCTAGAGAAAGTAAGAATGGATGGGTCTGAGCTCATTCAAGCTTCTCTTCGTGGAGAGGTTAGTTGAATTTCTGAATGTAATAATGATGGTCTTGGTTCTCCACTCTCTAATATCTATCGCTGTTATTCTGGTGTAATTTAATTCTTGGGCTCTTATCCTTTATCCCGACCCCACCCAAGTTTTGATTGTTGAACTTTATTTTTATTTTGACACAGATAAGTTGATTCGCCTTTTTTATAAAACATGCATGCATACCAGAGTTTCTTTGTGCAGTAGAACCAAGCTGACAAAAATTTGTTCAATTTCCATACTTTTAGGCTATTTTCGGCTAAATTTCGGAACACCCACCCCAGTCAATTTCGGAACACCCACCCCAGAAATTTGAATTGACTGTATTGCCATTTATTTTATGAAAATCCGGATAAGAATTGGTTCTTATCCTTTATCCCGACCCCACCCTAATTTAAAAGAGTACCAGGGCGTGGAAAATAGGGAGCAATTTCGGAACACCCACCCCAGAAATTTGCCTTGGTCCCCCAAGCTGATTTTTTGCAAACAGCTTTTTTCTTGAGTTTTGTCTGCCTTTTTTGTTCAAATTTTCCAACTTTTTTATAAAAAAAACAGTAAAATCTCGAAAGAAAAAGCGAAAAATTGCAAAAATCATCTTGGGGGACCAAGGCAAATTTCTGGGGTGGGTGTTCCGAAATTGACTGCGGTGGGTGTTCGAAATTGCTCCCTATTTTCCACGCCCTGGTACTCTTTTAAATTATGGTGGAGTCGGTATAAAGGATAAGAACCAATTATTATCCGGATTTTCATAAAATAAGTGGGAATACAGTCAAGTCTCGATTTTACGGCACCTCCTCAAGTTCATTTCCGCCTTGGGTCCGACACTTTT
This sequence comes from Ditylenchus weischeri, assembly GCA_029231635.1. Taxonomy (NCBI): domain Eukaryota; kingdom Metazoa; phylum Nematoda; class Chromadorea; order Rhabditida; family Anguinidae; genus Ditylenchus; species Ditylenchus weischeri. The sequence continues at coordinate 35,385 of JAMRYI010001153.1, read as the reverse complement.
TTACATCGATTTTTAAAGTATTTTGCCAAATGTGATTCGCCAGTCTGGTCTGAAATATCGTAAAGATTCCGATTCGGCCGGTTGTTTCCGAAAAGACAAAATTCTTTGGCATTAAGACTCGCGGGTCTCGATTTTACGGCATCTTTTTTTTGCTCTTTTTGAGGTTTCAGTCAAAAAAGTATTCTCTTCCTAACTTTCATTTCATTAATTTTCTGTACCATCATTTACCATACAACACAGATCTCAAGTCAAACTTGAAAAAATGATTTGGTTGGAAATGTCGTTGGTGTGAAAAATATTCTGATAAAGAAGCAAGGACAATTTTTTTTAAGACGTTACAAGTTTTACTTTTCCATATGGCTCGAATTCGATCGTTCATATTGTCTGGACTAATTTTTTACTAGCTTCAATATTTATTGATTTTAGATGGAAGAAGAAGCAGTTGAAGAAATGAACTTTATATCACGAGATTACCTTCAGAAATTCTTTACCTTCTCGGATCCAGGCCCAATTAACAAGTATGTAATCTTTTAATTATTTTAAACTGAATTTAAAGCAATGAACGAATTAAAACTTCGTTAGAGATGGAGGCCGTAAATTTCAAAACAATATGGGAAACTAAATTGATTCTAAAGAAAAATTGATGTCAAATTATCGGGTTCTATCTCAGATATTTATTCTGTCTGCAAATTCCTTGCAGACCAGTGAAATTCACACCAGACGCCTATAAATTTGTTTAAAAATACGAAAAAATTCATTACTTGTTATTTTTTGCGGTGCAAGAACGTGAAAAACGCACTAATAGTGTACAGGGTGGGCCAGTTTTTGTGCACACTTCTGGACGGCCATAATTTTTTTTCTAGGTCGATTTTCAAAATTCTGTTTTCACAGATGGACTCAGTTTTCGACGCGGTTTTGTTTGTCATACGTTGCTCGGAAAAAAAAATTCGAAAAATTTCAAAAATTTGCCTTGGTCCCCCCTATGGGTTGAAAATGGCAGACGTCATTTTGGTTGAGTACTCAGGAAAAATGGTCATTTTCAACCCATAGGGGACCAAGGCAAATTTTGAAATTTTTCGAATTTTTCCGAGAAACGTATGACAAACAAAACCGCATCGAAAACTGAGTCGATCTGTGAAAACAGAATTTTGAAAATCGACCTAGAAAAAACATTATGGCCGTCCAAAAGTGTGCACAAAAATTGGCTCACCCTGTATATAACTAGAAAAAGTCTTTTAACTGTAAATAGACCATGCGCTAATTAACCCAAAAGTTTTCAGCTATGAATTCCTCTGCCATCATGGAAACCTGGCGCCATCATTGACGGGCAGTATACCCGGCTATGTGCTTATTTCTAACGCTGTTTGGTTAGTCATGATGTTGGATAAAATAGTTGAATACACACTCATATTCAGGGAGTTTCTTCATGGACACTTTGGTGGCGGTCCTGAATGTAGAAGTGACCTCACCGACTGTGGCGTTTGCAAGCAGGATATTGCTAGTCTAATCCAACGCAAGATCAACGAGTTCAAGGGATTTACGAAAGCTGACTCGAAAACAAAGTATTGTGAGTTCCTTCCACCTCATGTCATCAGCAAGCACTGGTTCGAAAAATGGAAGACATTCCTCTCCCAAATTGACGCAGGTTGGTTTTGTAGCTGCAGTCAAACTTCACACTAATATAACCCCAAATGTTCTTTACAGCCTACAGTTCGCAATTTTCTATCCTAATTTTTGGAGTCTTTTGTTAATTTTCGTTGATAGTTAAGACTGGAAAATTGCAAAGTTTTCTATTTGGCCGATTGTTTTTTAGAAAAACAATAATTTTGGCATTTTAAAAACAAAATATTTTTTCGATTGCGTCCATATGGGTTTCGACTGTAGACGGTCAACTCTACCGCGTATTTTACAGAATATTGATAGTCAAAAATTCCGGCTGCGAAGCAGCCTAGATGCAGTCCGACGCGCGGTAGCGCGTTCTATAATAAAAAAAAAATTAGGCTACCCAGAACCTTTGGGGCCCCACTCGCAAGAACCCTAGGGGCCCCACTCGCCAGAACCCTAGAGGTCCCCAGTCATTTTTTTCGCCTAATTTTTGCAAAATTTAATCGATTATGATTTTGCGCGTCATCTTGAGTGAATAATGATAAGCTTGTGTTCAATGAAATAATGTAATCCTTCTTTGTGTGTAAAAAAGATGTTTATAATAAATACTACTGGTAACTAAACCTCTATTTTTAAAGTAGGAGGTGGTGTTTAATTGGATATGACGACTAAGGTTCTGGTGAGTGGGTCCCCTAGAGTTCTGGCGAGTGGGGCCCCTAGGGTTCTGGCGAGTGGGGCCCTAGGGTTCTGTTGCTCCAAAAATTAATATTTTTCACAAAGACAAAAATAGACTTGAATACCAAGAAGAACTGAACTGGGCGCTAAAAACCCCGAGTCCCTAGTTTTCAATATTTAAAACGATCCTACATCCGAGTTAAAATTTCCAGAGGGTGGGTCATCTGCTAATTTTTGGCGTTATATTGGCTAAGTTTTTTTTGAATTCCCTCTTTTGAAAAAAAATCACCTTACACTGGGAACCATGAGCCATATTAGCAAAACTATTCTTCTACAAAAAAAGATCCTAATTTTCGGACTAGGTTAGTCGGTCAGATTTGACTCTAAAATTATGATAGAAAGAGCCAAAATTGCATCAATTACACCGTCAAAAATTGCATTAGAAATGCAGATTTGGTGAAATTTGGGATTACGAACCCCGATTTTAGGGCGCGTCAAAGATTGGGCCGTTTCAAATCGGCCAGCTCAAATTAGGCCCAGTCAAATCGGACCAATTTAAATTGGGCATTTTTCTGACTGACTTTTGAGCCCCTTTGCACAACATGGAATTGCCGAATTTCGGATTTCAACATAATGGTTTAATTGCCTATCTAAAATACATGACATTCAGCAGTGAAACTTCCCTTTTCAGAATTCAAATTATGGCCCAATCTTTGGCTTGGCGATTTTAAAAGCCAAGACTGCTGCATGTCTAATTTTCAAAACTTGTTATTCCAACTTTGACAAAAACAATAATACACTTTTGTTAAAAAATTTCATCACTAAAACACATTAAAAATGCAACCAAAGCGACTAATTGAAGTTGAGTAAAAGTTACCAAATTAACAATTTTTTTTGTCAGAACCACCACCTCCAATTAACAATGAGGCGCTAGTGAGACGGTTGAAGGATAGCACAACTCGGCTGAGGAATGGCTGCAAATACCAAAAGATCACACGTGAAGCCTGGCTGTTCCTCCACCAAATCTACGGAGGAGGACCAGAAGTTGAAAAAATATAATACTCTGCAAACATAAATGTAACAACAATTTTATTTGAGGTGTTCTCAGTGCCGTCGAATCAGCCCAGCACGCAGGAGGTGGCAGAGATGGTTTTGAAAGCAGAGAATGCCCTCCAAGCCTACTATGAGTCCAAGAGTCTAACGAGGAGTGAGGATGTTCAAACTGGTGCTCCACCCGTCCAACAACCCCTTGCCATATCCATAAGCCAGTTGGAGATGTTGGAAGCAGCAGTGAAAGAGGAAATGGACAGTGAGGTGTGAACACCTAAATTTGTTAGTCATGTTGATTGCGTGTAACTGTGGCAGAGTTAATTTTGCCAACTTAGCTCAAATAGATGTTTATCTGTGTATTTTAAGAGTGTTGTTGTTAACAAATGTCTAAAAGCAATGAAAAAAGTGAAGGTCAAAATTTTGTCTGCTTTTCAAGCATTTTGTTAGGTTTTGTTTGCTGTTGTAAACTGTGGAAATGCAACATGAATATTGAGACAGCCAAAAATAGGCGGTTTTGACTTTTTTCAAATTTCATGACTGATTTTTGACTGACCATACCATAGGAAAATGTACATTAGACGGTTTTATTTCGTAAAATACACAGGGTGTGTCGAAAAAACTTGACCACTTTGCTAAAACAATTACAGGGTGGCCCAAGAAATTCCCCTGATTTAAAAAGCTCATGTCTTTTTTTAGGAGCCACATTTTAAAATTCTGTTTTTACAGATAGTCTTAGAAGCTTGTAGGATTCATTATTCTGTTAAATTCACGAAAATTTTTATGACTAAATTTGCCTTGGTCCCCACTGTTGTCCACAAAATCAACTACTCTAATCAAGAACACCTGTCTCTGTCAGTCGCAATTTTTTTGAAATTTCTTTGTCGTAGCGCGACAAATTTTGGCGCAATATTTTTTTGGAATACAAACGTTGTAAGTAGGATCACAACTACGATTACAAAGTACGATTACAAATACAATTACAATTATAATACAACTTCTATTAGGATTACAAATTAAATTAAACATAAGGAAAATAAGCTTCAAACCTGATTAAGCATCAATCAGCTATCACTGATGAATTTGATTGAAAATTTTGATAGGCGTTTTTGATAATATTTTTGATAGGCCCCCTGCGGGGTGCCAGAAAAGCTAGTAATTCACTAAAAAACAAAAAGTGTAAAAATCGGTATTTTCTGGACAACAGGGGGACAAGGCAAATTTGGTCAAAAAAAAATTTCGTGAATTTAGCAGAATAATGAATCCTACAGGATTCTAAGACTATCTGTGAAAACAGAATTTTAAAATGTGGCTCCTACAAAAAGATATGAGCTTTTTAAATCAGGGGAATTTCTTAGGCCACCCTGTAAAATCAATTTTCGAAAGACATTTTTTAACGCAAGTCATATTTGGCAGGAGTAGTGTGGGCCAAATCACTTTGGGACAATTCGATTTGGGCCAAAATCAGTTCAATTTGGTCCAAATTGAATTGTCCCAAAGTGTTTTGGCCCACACTACTCCTGCCCGTCATATTTTATCTACTCCTCTGCAATGTTTTTCATAGAAAAACACATTTACGTTTGAGTTTGAGAGCCAATATGAATTCGGGCAAGTTCTCTAAGCATAGAGTCTTTTCTCAAACCCAGCAAGTCACGGAACAAAAAAAACTATGTATAAGTAGTAGTAGTGTATGTATAAGTAGAAAGATTTGCTGATGCAGTCAAAGATCGTACACTGGGGAGGTTCCCGCGAAATTCGGCAATCGGCCAGTTACGTACACCAATTTTTTAGATGATCAAGTTTTTTGACACACCCTATATGTGAATTTTCAACAGCTTTTCGCCCCTGTCTGTGTATTATTTATTTTGTTGTCAAGCAATATTTAAGCTAATAGTAAAGATATATATGTCTAGTTGTTTTATCCAACAATGCAGCAAATATATTCACAATTAGGGTTGATATATTATCCTGACAATATCTTATGGAGCACTTACTCGGGTATTTTCTTGGATGAAATTTGTTTTCCGAACAAAATCGGACAAAACTTTTTATTTATTACATCATAACTTTTCAATAAATTTCACACATAAATTAATCAAAAACATCGTCAAATATGTTAAAGATCGGAAAAACAATGTGAAAATCGAAAAATAAATAGAAAAAAGCAAAAAAAAAGTCTGCACCGAAAAGACAAAAAATGTATTGGGTTGGTCCATAAGTTCGTGGGTGGTTATACCACGAATGGTTATACGTAACAGACCATATTTATGTATGGGTTGCAAATTTTTTTATAAATGAGAATTAACACTCAATTAATTGCTGGGTTTGAAAATCGAAATTTCGACTACACAATTTACGATTTGAAACCCAAATAATCATTTACAAGGGACAGCAGGCGCTTATCGGCGCCTATATCGTATTTTGAAATTCAAATATAAATCCACTTTTCACTTTAAAAGGCAAAATCTCAATTTTTTCACAACAATTTTGAAATCTAATTGCGAAAGGTCCTCCGCCATTGAAAGAGCTTTCGAATGAGAATAAACATGCAAATAAAATTATTACACTAAAAATAGTTCTTCCTTGTGACCAAATGGGCACTCATAAGATTAACCCTGAAAACCACCACTTTTCACTTTCAAAGGGCAAACTCTCAATTTTTTTCACAGCAATCTTCAAATCTGATTGCGAAAGGTCCTCCGCCATTAAAAGATCTTTCGAATGAGTATAAACATGCAAATAAAAATATTACACTAAAAAGTTTTCCTTTGTGACCAAACATGTACTCAACATGTACCCACCCATCCCAAATACCATATAGAGATTAATTAACCGATGGGTTTCAAATCGTAAATTGTGTAGTCAAAATTTCGATTTTCAAACCCAGCAATTAATTGAGTGCCAATTTTGATTTATGAAAAATTTTGCAACCCATACATAAATATGGACTGTTACGTATGAGCACCCACGAACTTATTTACCTTGTCTTTGTCTACCAGCACTTCGAGCCGCATAGTTCTGGTGTCTAAGAAAGCAGACGCCAGATAAATAGGGTCAGACAGAATAGAGGATCCAGATTCGAAAACTAAGTGAAACCGCCTTTTGAAAACTGATACAACACGAGATGAATATTCACTTGGAATACTTTCTAATGTGTCAACTATCGATAACAAGCCAGGCAAAATTAGAGAAATAGTAGGCCGATTGCTAGACTGAAGAGCATCAGCAAAAATGAGGTTTGAAAAAATGGTTACTGAAAAAATAGTACTCAAATTTCTCAAAGAAGGGGTGCCGGTTCCGGCACCGGTATTTTTTTAAATTGGCGCCGAGCGCCTTTTTTCTGAAAATTTTCGGGGCGCGCACCGGCGCCGGCGTCCATGCAACTATGGTCGTGTTGTAGATAAAACAATGCGTGAGTAATCAAGCGAGAATACTTGAACCGGATGAATCAGCTGGATTGCCATCAAAGAAAAGGAAGCGTTCTTTGCATGCCAAAAGCCTAGTCCAATCGAAGAGAAATTTTTGACATACGCCATGTTAACGATGCAAGATGAAGATCCTTTAATTTTCTCGAAAAACAACGCGAAGGTGAATCAGAAATTTTCTATCTCTAGCACACAAGCAATATTTTCGAACTTTCCGCGGCTTGCTTTGCTATCTAGATTGATGTTGGCAGTTGCTGCTTCAAGCGCATCAAGTGAAAGAGCATTGAATGAACTCCGATGTGAGCTGGGCAATTTTACAAGAAATCGCTTGAACCAGAACAAAACAGCGCCACTCATCCATCTTAGGACCAATTGGGTGAAATAAATGGAGTAGGATTCAGTATGTTATTTGTCTGGTCTTTTTGTTCAATAAAATCCATTGCAATTTTGATCTGTTGTGTGTAACATTTGGTTTTGAAAGTAGATATGTGCGTGGAAGGCTTTTTGTAAATTTATATAACTAGTAGACACAAATATTGTACTTTATAGGTTCAGGCTTCGGAATAATTATACCGAAAAGGCCAGCGGGATTTTGAAAAGCAATAATTTCAGGATTATAATTTTGTGTATAGAAGGTCTGAACGTGTTAATTATCCATGAAATATGGGTCAGAGGTAGTAAAACCAGTAAAACATAGGCGATTGATGTCGAAACTTGGAAAAACGGCAATAAATTTACTTGAGAAATTTTGCCGTTTTCTTGTCGTTTTGCCGTTTTTGCGTACCATGTCTGGCTCTGAGTTTTTAAAATTTTTGCTCTGGCTCGGAGTCAGATCGAAAGACAAAGCGTTTTACACCATTGGTTTTAAAGTCACTTTCAAGCACACTTCCTTATCCGAAAAATCAATACAAAAGGGTTATGAGGCGCTGAAAATCGCAAATAACCCCCTATCGAAATAACCCCCTAAGTTCGAAATTTTTTTGTCTTGGAAAGAATTAGGCTTAGGCTCAGGGCAGTGTTTTCAAAATTCACACCATCACACTTGGATCACACTAACTTCACCAACCTTTTTATCTGAAATTTTGTTCGGTTTTCAGATGTTTTTGTACCGTTTTGTAGCTGAGATTTTTCTCTATCGATTCAGTGGTCAAACGTTTCAGCTAAAAATAATTTTTGACAAAATTACACCAAGTGTGACTTTAAGGTCGCACCTTTTCATAAAAAGTGTGATTTTGTCAAAAATTATTTTCAACTGAGACGTTTGACCACTGACGAATTCAGCTCCGAAATTTTCATGTTTGTGCTCTGGCTCCGGCTCCGAGTTTTCCAAAATTTCGCTCTGGCTCTTGCTCTGGCTCCGAGTTTTCTAACTTTTCTAAACGAAAAAAATTTTTGTTCGAAAAACGTCCTTCCCACACTTTTTTGGCCGTTTCTATCGTTTAAACGGCCTAAAAAATACTTACACCTTGAAAAAACGCACTTTTGGGCTACCCCAAATAGTGTACTTTAGCCGAGTCGTTCACAAATTTCTGTAGTTAGAGTCGAGTCATGATATAAGGCCAAACGTGTTCTGATTTGGCTGGCCGTCAAAAAATTAGGCAAATCGAACTATCAATATAAGGCCACTCCGATATATGGTACAGATTTTGATAATGATAAAAGTAATCTGATAGTGGAATGAATATTCACTCGAATATCATGATAATTTTTAACGTTGCTTATCATAGATTACGATGTCACGATAAAAATGCCTCTAATGAAGTCACTGTTATGTATCATAAAAATATAATACAATCAGACCCTTGGACACTGGGTCCAAATGTCTGTTGTAGGGGAAATTTTTTAGAATGGGCTTTCCTATAGAGGGAGTTGACTGAATAGTAAAAATAATTATGATGTGTGGTATCTTGCGAAAACAGTGGTTCTATTACAGACTGCTCTTTTATATAAGAAAATTTTTGAAAATCCTTCTTAATTTTTTTCAGCGTCTGCTTGAACTACTAACTAGATAACAACCATTCAGTAATTTTCAATTTTCAGAAGTTTTCTGATCTCTATCGCTAAAAAAAGAATTTTGTCGCTGCTATGGCCAACTATGTCTATCACGATGTTGGAAGGCGCTTTAACTGTTTACTTTGGGACGTTGAGGTTGTTCTGTTTCATATGGAATCCTTTTTTAACACAACAAAATTTAGACAGTCTCGCTGGCATTTGCAATCCTCTTTGGCATCTTGGACATTGTCAACTTGATCTTCTTCAATTTGCGTTGGGTCTCCGCTCTCGTGGCCATCGATCTGTTTGCTTGGATTGGGATTTTGTTCGCTTCGGTGAAGCAGGTGCCTCAGCTGTACCTGCCTGCCTTGGTGGTCAATGTAGGTTTTAATCAGCCCCTGCATAGTTTCTCAGCATTAATTTACAGCTAGTCTACATTGTGCTCCACGGAATTGCTGGCGTCTTGCTTTTGGTCGTTCTCTTCTTGGATGATGACAGGAAGGTCGAGATGTGCAGCTCGTTGAGCTCATACACCGGCTTCGGCTTGACTCCCTTCGTTGTAGTTGCCGATGACCTGAATATCTGGCTCCTCAGCTGGTTCTTCTGCTTCTTGGGGTCTGCTCTCTTCCTTGTGTTCGTTGAAGTCGTCGTCTACCGTGCCTACATCAAGATGAGGGATGAGAATAGCCGCCATCACATTCCAATCGCTGAGCTGCATTTGGGCAGCAAGAAGCCGCTGATCTCGTTGAATTCGAATCCTCCGCAAGTGACTGAGACGGTCATCTATGCTTGAAGCTGTTGTTGACTCATACCTCGTTGTCAAATTTACATTTATCTCTCTTAGTTGCCTCGTTTCGTTGAACTCAATAAAAATTTCGTTGTACAGTATGCATGTCTAAGACTCTGCTATTTGCATATTGACTTTTATTTTGATCGCGGGCCTAGCAGACTATTTGAAAAGTGAAAATGAAAAATGAATAATGAAAAATTGAAAAATGAAAATTTTCAAGCAGACTAATATTTGAAAAATCGAAAAATTGAAAATAAAAAGTGAAAATGGAAAATTGAAAAATTTTTCATTTTCAAATTTTTTTTCAAGCAGACTATTGAAAAGTGAAAAGTGAAAATTTTGTCAATTTTTCATGAAAAATTGATGACCGGTCATCCCGTCATCAATTTTTCAGAATTTTACATAGCTTAATTGTAGGGCTATTTTTATCGCTGAACACGATTTTGGGCTCAGATTTTGTGTTAGAAAAAGTGGTAAATTGCTTTATTTTCCTCTACTTTAGTCGATGTCTACAAGCGAAAACGATAACAGCAGTGAAAATTCCGGGTGAAGAAAAAATGAAATGGAAAATGAATTCATGCAAATGAATGTATGAATAGGATCAATGAATGTCAGACGAATCAAAAACGAGAAAATACAAAAATGGAAATTTTTCACTTTTCATTTTCACTTTTCATTTTCAATTTTTCAATAGTCAGCTCCAGAATTTTCATTTTCAATTTTTCATGAAAAATTGAAAATTTTCAAATAGTCTTCTAGGCCCCTGGTGAAGAAACGCAAAGAAGTATGCCTTCGGTTTTACGCCACTTCATCTCACGCCACCCTCGTTTTTACGCCACCTTAGATAAAATTTTCTCTTTTAATATCTGAGACTGTGCAAGGGTCATTTGTATATGTTTTCACGATGAGTGCTTCGACTAACTAATGGGACTAGATTGGAAGATATAAAATACCGTAAATGTTCTAATAGAGCCCCGCGGGGCTCTATTTTTCAACCCTCCAAAAATCGGAAAATTTTTGTGTCGATCGACTTTTGGGTGAAAATTCAAAATTTAAAAGCAGAATCAGTAGAGATCGTTTGAGTTAAGAAAATGCAATGAATAGCTTTGCAAAACATTGTCTTTGCTCCGAGATTCAGACCCTCAAAGTCGAGAGGGGGACTTTATTAGAACATTTACGGTAGTTTTTCATTCAGATCCATTTTATTTTCGGTATTCTTATTGTTCCAAGGAATATGGGTAAAATTAAAATCATCTGAAATTATCGAGAGGTAGGAAACTGTAATTGATCAGAAATCATTTTTAGAAGTTCTTCTACAGACTGACTTGAAGCATCAGGGGGAATGTAGACCTTGATATTTCGGATAACATTTCGATTCCTGTCATTTTTCCTGTCAAACTGGCCATTTTGTAAAAACAAGCAGACTGGCATGGCTTGCGCAGGTATGTATATGTTCGCATCTCAACTCCACGCCTCTAAGTCCTCAGTTTCAATTTAATTTAAAATATACTCAGATGATAGTGCTTAGCTAGAATTACACAGTTAGTGCAACCCAATTATCGGGCTATTTAGGTAGATGGATGTATATGAAGATAAATGGATACCGCTAGCGAATGGATATCCAATGGATAGGTTGAAATAAGAAAATTAACTGTTTTTGTCCACTGGTTCCATATCGAATTTGGTGAATTTTTTTCTACTATGTTTTTGCTTCAAATCTATTCTAAAGAAAAAGTCAAAAAAGGGTAAAAGTGTACTGAATCGCCGTTGTATTGAACCGAAGTATGGAATCACAAAGTGCATTAAATCGTATTCCAGTCTGTTCTAAATATTTTGTAATTTTTGTTAGGGCAAATAAGGGAGTCAAAAGTACTGGTATTTAACCAGATTTCGGTTATTATTATAATGAATACTATCCAGCACAAAAAGCTATCCATCAAAAAATTAAATTCAGTAAGCTCAGTTACAATACCAGTTACAATATTTCTAAATTTGTCATAAGCTTATGCCATTCTCCAAAAACATTCTTCGTTCAATTATCTTTTACTACAAATTTAAAATGGATATCTTTGCTGAAGAATGTGCTGAAAGTGTTGTCAAACTTGGCCTTATAGTCTCCAGCTGTTCTGCACAAAATGCTTCCATACTCGGGAACATGGTTTGTGCTCAAACGGAACTGAGGCCAGGCCTTAAAAAAAGTTATGATTTGATTTGCTGAAACACTCGTAGCTTACTTGTTCGTCATCTTTAGTGGTTATGGAAAATTCAACATCACTGCTTGTTATGAAGAACCAGTGGATAAACTTGCCTTTTTCAACTGCAGGAATGTCGATTTCTTTGCATCGTCGTGGTGCTACGTTAAATTTTACTACTTCCACATTTTCGAATTCTTTTATCTTCATCTCTATAGCATATCTGAATGTGAAATATTTTTGTAATAACTGTGTTGCAATTGTTGGCCAAAGCATCTCAAAAATTCATTGTATGAAAAAATCGGGTTCACAACTTTTTTGTGCGTAGGCCATCAAATGATAAGGGAGGTGGGTTATAAAAAAATAGGTGATGGAGCGGTCAACACCATTAAACGTCATTCTCAAAAGCAGTTTATAAAAGAATTGGTTCAAGAGTCGACTTTAGATTGACCTTCCTTCTCCTCATCAATAAAATTGTATTCACACGAAAAAAGGATCAAGACCGGTTTTTCGTTAGGATAACCAATAAGATAATCCAGCCATTTAGATTACCTTTTAGTTTCAGGCACCACTCCTCCGACTCTCAAATATCCTGTTTCGGGATGACCTTTTTCAGGCTTTTTTGTACCACCCCACTTTTCATACAAATTGTGAGCGCCGAGCTCGTTGATCAGAAAAGTGCGGTAATCAGATCCAAGCATCATTAATTTGCTGCGTGTTTGTTTTGGCAGCACTGTAAAGACCAGTTTGAATGCAGCAGTGGCTATAGGATGAGCATTGATTACATAGATTTGCAGCGTGGTGTCCACAAACATCGACTTAAATTTATAGATTACTTTTTTCGGCTGCTAAACCGATAAAATGGATCAACAAGCCTAAATATCGTTTATAAAAAACTCTACCTGCAATTGTTTGAGAAGGTTCATAAAAATCTTCAAAGCAGCATTATTCAAATGGTCTGTATTGAAGCCGTCCAAATCAACCAGCGCTCGCAATCCACATTTCCTGCCCAGCTTCCGTTCTTGACTTCTAGAAAAATAGCGTTTGTTATGATTTAGAATATTTATCAGAAAATAGTTTCAAACTAAGTTTATAACTATATCTCAGATCAGAAAAAAATGTTTTGAAGAACTCTAACGATTCCACCTTTTAAATTTTCAGTGGGCATTAGAAAACCTTGAGACCGACTTCAAAATTTTTCGATTTTTAATAGGTTGGAAAATAAGCCGGCCAGCCGCCCTATTTCATGAAATTCGGTAACAACAGTTTTGCAGACATAGGATGTAGACATCCCGTTATTGTAATGTCTAACAAACTTATGCCAAATAACGCATCCCTGAGGCCTAATTTAACCCATTCTTCCCAAGTGTAAGAAATTTATACAAGAAAATAAATTTCGTAAAGATGTATTAAATCATCAATCAATTAAGATATGGGTTTCGATATGGGTTTCAATTGCAATTGCCTAATTTCAAATAAAATGGTATACCACGGATTCGATACAAAAACTGATTTGATACACCGATTTGATACACCAACCAATACATGCAGTGGATCTAAAAAAATCAACTTTTCTCAAAAAAATTGACTTTAATTCCTGAAAATCAGATGGTCTTTTAGGGCATTTTTAACTCAATTTTCGTCAAATATAAGAAAAAGTGGTGGATTCCGAACATTGTTTTGGTACTGGGTAAAAGGGGCTGCAAAAAGGGGGCCAGATAGTTAACTGTATCCTTTTTTCTACCCTTTTACATCTTGCGAGCCATTTTTTTAGTCGGTTGTTACTACTATTAATAGTAGAACAACAAATTGTTGCTTTTAACACTCAGGTATTAGTCATGCCTTGGTTTTCCATTTTTGCAGGTGCCAGTTTACCACTACAATCCGAATGATCATAGTAGTCAGCTAAGTAGGCCCTACCTCGGAATGTATGCCCCAAAGTTATATACACAGAAAGTGTCCAAAAACAGTGCTTTTTTTACACTTTTCTTTCCTTTTCAGATCGATGGACTGCCTAAATGGGATTACGATGTGTTCGAAAACAATAACGAATAAAGTATTCATATATAGAAATGTTTCTAGACACTTCTCTGTGTATATAATTTTGGGGAATACATTCCGAAGAAGTTCCGCTAAGTATGGCTGATTCACGAAAACCTTTTTGTAATGGATTTATATATTTTTTGTGTAAAGAAGTCCTATAAAATATATTTCTAAAATCCAACTTCAGTTCTCTTGGATAATCCATGCACCAACCAAACCAAGTGGTCGTCCATTTGGTGCATTTTTTCCTTTTTTTTTCGGGTTCCAAAAGTTTTTTTTGTACTAGCTCGAGCATTCTAAAGAAGGTTTGATAATAGTAAAATGTCATTTTATAGGTTATTTATTGAGTTTTGTGAAATTGCTGAAGTAACAGCTTGTTACTTAGAAACTATTTAAGATAATCGCAATAACTACTAGGGTTTCTACAAGTTAAACCGATGTTTTAGCTTCATCAAACCGTGTTCGGGACACGATTCTGGATAGGGTACATTGATTTTTAATTACTTTTATCTAAATTCAAAACTTCGGATTCTAGCAATTTATACCCATTTAGCGACGTATCAGGTGGTTCCACTACCCACCCCAAGACTTGCTGGTCCTACAGACCAGTACTGGTCCTATAAAAACTAGTTTATGACTATTATTCAAGAGAAAATAACGTCTGCTACCTTCAGGGTTCGAGCCTGTTACCTCAAAAATTTGGTTGGGGAATTTGCCGCGGGGGAATTTACGGGTGGAGGGAATTTACCTCGGGGAATTTGTCTAGAGCTGATGTAAAAGGGTAGAAAAAAGGATACAGTTAACTATCTCGCCTGAAGTTTTTGATGAAAACTCGACAGGTAGGATAAAGTACAACAAATCTCGATATAAAATAATAATTCGATACAACATAACTTCGCTATAACATAATTTTTAGCTGCGGTTGGTGCAAACAGGATAATTACCCATATTTGTAAATACAAGAAAAGAATAATAAAATGTTATGAGATTTAAAGAAAGCAATTAAAAAATGTCGATCCACAACATGTATTGGTTGGTGTAGTAATGAAGTCTCGTCCCAAGCTGCAGACAAAGGATGAGGATCGATGGACCTTTGGATCTTTATGTGGAGCACAAATACAGTTGGTGGGATAGTGTTTATTAGCTGAAAGTGACGAGCAGGAATAGGATAGGACAGCACAATACAAGTGATCTTACGAACAGCTAGCTGCAACTTATAAAGGGCATCCATCTTCCCGCACACCCCAGATTACATACTACAGTGTATCGAATCGGTGTATCGAATCAGTTTTTGTATCGAATCGTCAGACGTTCAATAAAATAACTTCATGGGTTTCGAAAGTGAAATTTTACTGTTCAAATTTCTTTTTTCGAAACCAATGATTTCAAAACTCAACCTCACCTCACCCTGAGCCTCATCCTCAACTCAACCTTAACTATAACTTCAACCTCGACCTAAATTCTTTCTTTAAATTTTCACGACCGGAGGTGCTCATGCGCTTTTAGGAGCTCTATACTTCGGCCACATACAGGATGACAAAGTCGAAATCGAAAATGGCCGCATACAAAGTCGACATACAAGTCAATCTGCAAGTCAACTTGACTTGACTTTTACTTCGCTTCTCTCATCGGTCCACCTCGTGACTTTGAATTTGCTTTATTCAAAATTGAATAATTCAAATTTTTGTGAAACCCATATCTTAATTGATTAATTGATTGAAAAAATTTATTTTCTGTCATAAATTTCTTACACATGGGAAGAAACGGGTTAAGACTCGACTTTATTGATTTCACTAATTTTCCTTCTAATTTTGCAAAAGAACAGCCTTGAATGTCCAGTTGTCTTTGGTTGTTTTAGTCCGAAATATCGCAAGGATTCTGATTTTGCCGATCGTTTTTCCCAAATTCTTTTACGTTGCCGTAAAGACCCACGGCTCTCGTTTATCCGACACCTGATTTTCAAACAGAGGTGTCGGATAAAAGAGAGCCGTGGGTTTTTATAGCAACGTAAAAGGATTTGGGAAAAAGATCGGCAAAATCAGAATCCTTGCGATATTTCGGACTAAAACAACCAAAGGAAAGAAACAATTGGCTTGAAAAAGTGTTGGACCCTAGGTGGGAACGAACTTGAGGGGTGTCGGATAAACGAGACTAGAGTGTACAAAAATTGGGTTTGACTATAGAGTCCCCCCACGGGGAGTGATCAGGTGGAGGAGATAACATCATATTCGTGTTTCTCGACCTCGATTTCATGAGAAAGCCGCGTGTTTTTTTAGTTCTGAGAAAAAAAATTTTCGATCCATAGGGGGTATCATGGTTTTTTAGTCGAAATTTGAAAAATTTTGAATTCGCGCCTTTTGAATTTTCAAGGGATATTATGCTGTATTGGGAGGGTAAGGGAATAAAAGGGGCCACTAATTACACAGGGGCCACTAACAAAAAGATGTTGAACATAGTTTTGAATTCTGGGGCCTACCGCATAAATATACTCTGGTATGCATGCTTTTTCATGCATCCAGAGTAAGAACTTTTCGATGTTCAATTTGATTCCCCTTCGGGGGCGCAGGGGGCTTGAGAGTTAGTCACTCACTTACCTTAGACATGATTCCGAGAAGTACTCTTGATCAAAAAATGCATATAGAGGTTCTTTTTGCCACGGCCAGTTGAAAAACGTGGTAAGACAGTCTAGTGATACACATATTTAGTTTTTTAATGTTTTGCCATAAAAGTGGCCCCTTTTTATTCCTTTCCTTCTCAATACAGCCCTGAATCCCTTGAAAATTCAAAAGGCGCGAATTCAAAATTGTTCAAATTTCGACTAAAAAACCATGATACCCCTGTGGTTCGAAAATTTTTTTTTCTCAGAACTAAAAAACACGCGGCTTTCTCATGAAATCGGGGTCGAGAAACACGAATATGATGTTATCTCCTCCACCTGATCACTCCCCGTGGGGGGACTCTATAGTGCAACCAAAAATTGAATGTAAAAGAAAAATTACTTGACAAGCTGATAGACTAGCACTGCCTCAGTTATAGAAAATATGTATAGATCTGAGACTTTTGCACTTTTAGATAAGCTTTTAGGGTGTGTACTTCCCACACAGTTGATCACAATAATATTTCCATTATCATCCAAACCAAGAACAGAAGCTAAAAATTTTTAAATAAATTTTTAATATAAACTTTTATAGAAATCAGGCCGCGAAAAACACGAAAATCTTTTTTTATTTTTTGAGTCGGTGAGTCTGGTGCCTAGAGCCATCGGTGAAATTAAAATCAAAAATTTTTAGCGAAAAATAAATTAAAAATTTTGGTGTAATGTCAACAATCTTACAGTCTTATTGTCGACAGTCTTCTCGCATTCATCTCTAAGGTAAGTGAGTGTGCGCATCTCTAACTCTCAAGCCCCCGGGGGCGTAGGGGGCTTGAAAGATCACTCGGAAGTGACTCTGGATGCATAAAAATAGTATGCAAACCAGAGTTTCTTTATGCGGTAGGTCCCAGTATTCAAAACTACGTTCAAATTCTATCTTTTCAATATTTATTGCTTTATAATAAGTTTTGCCTTGGTCCCCCAAGGCAAAAAATCAAAATTTGGCCAAAGTGCCGTCCCCCACCTAAAAACGTGTTTTGTGCACGTTTCAAGCCCTAAAACACACAAAAAGCAGTTAAAACCCATTTTCGGGAAGACTTGCTATAATATACTTTAGCCCGCTTTTTGAAGCCTTTTGCCAGTTGTCTTTGGCTGGTCTAGTCCAAAACATCGCAAGGATTGCGATTTTACCAATCGATTCTGAAAATGCAATATTTTCCGAAAAGACCCGTGCCTCTCGATATAACGAACACTTATTTTCACCTTTTTTGAAAATATGAAAATAATATTGAAAATAAGTGTTCGTTGTATCGAGAGGTGCGGGTCTTTTCGGCAAAACTGTTGTTATGTACAAAAGCGATCGGTAAAATCTAAATCCTTGCGATATTTCGGACTAGACCAGCCAAAGACAACTGGCAAAAGGCTCCAAAAATCTGGCTAAAAAAGTGTCAGACCCTAGGCGGGAACAAACTTTTTGGGGGTTCGTTGTATCGAGAGTCGACTGTATGTTAAAATGGGTTACATGAGTAGTATTGTGACACATTTGTGAGTTTATTCAAGTAAATGTTTAGTTCGTCAATGTCTTCAATGCAAACGTCAGTAAGAGACATGCACTGCAAAGCTTTGCTGGCTTTGCTTAATCTTGGGACTATTTCATCTAAAACTTGAGTTTCTTTTTCGCTTGTTTTTAAAAATATCTACCAATGTTGTAGTCCCAGCCAACTAACCATCTAAACAGGGAAATGTCATCATTGAACAGAGGAGTGTCAGCTAGTAGTTGATCACCAAGTCTCTGACGCAACTCCCTGAGTTTTTCAAGTTGAAAAGTACTGAGGTCTTCTGTGATCATTATGCACTTATATTACAGTTTGTTCAGCCAACAATTCAGCCAACAGTGAAAAACACTAATTGACTACTTTTGACAAGTGGTCTAATTATTATTATCAGCAATTTTAAATCAATTGATATTGAAGCACACAACAGTGGCTGCTTATAATGATAGCCGACACTAACACTTTGAAAAAAACATAGGAAAAGTAAAAGAATCGAGAAAAACAGTTCTTTTCGACACAACAATTTTGGGGGTTACTATTTTACGAAAAAATTCAGCTTGGGGGACCACGTGAAATTTTTTTTAAACAATTTTTTACCGAAAAACCTTTTTTGCATGAAACGATTAAAAGTGTAAATAAACATCTTTGAGCACTTGTTTACTTGGGGGGGGCCCTTTTTGGTCAACCGTTAATAGCGTTCAGACGTCTGCTAAGTAATTTTTATACGCTAAAACGATAAAAGTTCTTCCAAACAATTTCCGTACTAAAAGACATGTTTTGAAAAAATTTGGTTATCAAAGGTTGACAACTGCCTTGGTCCCCTAAGCTAAATAAACCAAAAAAGGTATTGGGTTGATTCATAATGAATGCGGATTTTTGTTGCCTTATGATTCTTTTGATCTACAGGGTGCGCCAATCTTTCCACCTGACTTTGACTGATCGCCTCTTCGCCAAAGAGTTCGACAATATCGCGAAAAGACTGCGCTGCCCTCCATCCTTTCTCGAAGTGGTAGAGCATGATATGGCGAATGTCTTCTTAACTAAAAGCGAGGGCATACTTTAAAACAAAAATCCGCATTCATTATGAATCAACCCAATACCTTTTTTGGTTTATTTAGCTTAGGGGACCAAGGCAGTTGTCAACCTTTGTTAAACCTGATAACCAAATTTTTTTTCAAAACATGTCTTTTTAGTACGGAAATTGTTTGGAAAGAACTTTTTTATCGTTTTTAGCGTATAAAAATTACTTAGGAGACGTCTGAACACTATTCACAGTTGACCAAAAAAGGGGCCCTCCAAGTAAACAAGTTCCCACCTTTGAGCCTTTTTTTCGTTTAATAGAAGCATTAACCAAAGGCTTAATTTGGTAACCTAATTCTGAAAAAATGATAAAAGAGAAGATGCCTGAGTCCAGAGCAAAAGGATGACAACAAAGACCAAAAATTATTTGTTCGAAAATGTAGCAAATTTTGGAGCACGTAATCTTGACCCCCTTCACTCAACTCAGCTTGGGGGACCAAGGCAAAAAAATTTTTTTACATTTGTCTATACCAATAACTTTTTGCACAAAAAGTGTAAAATAAGTTCCAACAAATTATAACAGTACCAAACGGTTTTTCGACACCGCAGGCGGGGGCACCGGCGGCGACGATTTGTCTGCCGCCACCGCCGGCTCGAAAATTCACCGCCGCCGCCAGCACCGCCGCCGGCGTCGCGAAAATTTTCGCGGCCGGCGCCTGGCGGCGCCGTCGGGCTTATAACAGATCGCCGCCGGTGGCAGTGTCCAACTATGGTGTCGGGGATTAAATTTCCGGTCGAAAAACTGAGACGAGAAATTCGCTTGACCCGAGAAGCGAGTTCTCGACCACCTTCACCCCCCAAAAAAGCCGAGTAAAAATTGAGATATCTAACATTTTAGAGGCGAAAAAACGAAAATTTTCGGCTGAGACTTCTTCCATACCCAACGCTTTTACAAATTGTCAAGTATGAAAAAATGCATTTGCAAATAATGATTGGCCACCCCACTTGGATATACCACATACCGCCCCCCAAATCAATTTTTTAAAAAGTGTTTCCAAACACCCTATATCGACTCAAAATCGCCTCAGCAGCTCAAAAAAGACATTATTTTTGAGTTCTGGTCTATAAAAAATCGAGTTTCGGGCATTCTGAATTTTCGACCATTTGACTGTTTTATAGGGCCGGGCGCGGTTGCGGTTAACCGCAACCGCAAACCGCATCTGTTTTTCAGAAAATAACCGCAACCGCATAACCGCATTAGAGAGCGGTCGCTTATCTTATATAGTATTTGGCATGTGTGGGTGGGTGGGTGACGCTTTTTTACTTCGAAGGCCAGAACGGGTCGTAGATAGCGAAATGACTTTTGTCGCTAATACCATCGTGTTCCCCAGAATGTCAGCTTTCGTTTTAAAAAGAACAGGCGAAAAATGAGTTCTAATAGGGGATATACCTATTTTTATGAATGAAGTCATAGCCCCTCATTGAAATATTGAAATACTATAGAGGCGCCGATAGGCGCCTGTGGTCCCTTGTACTCTAATAATATGGTAGATGAGAAAACATGTGAAAATGTTCCGAGAAAGAAAATATTTGCTGGTCCCCGCCTTTTCTCCGCGCACGGGCATGCTCCTTTAAGTACTGAGGTACCTTCTTTTTAGTTCTCATTTTACAACCTTCGGCTTTTGTTCAAACTTTTTTACGAAAAATTTCCTAGGGTACTTTCTGTTTTCTAGTTTCTGAGAACTGATTGGAAACAGTCTACATCACTGAGAGAATAACGCGAATGGATTTGATAGCACTACAAAAATGATTGCAAATTTTATTGTAAAATTCGAATATCTGGCATGACTCATGAAAGTATTTGATTGTCTTGCATTGTAGAATTTGCAGACTAAACTTTGTCCAAAGCCAGGAACTTGTTTACTTGGGGGGCGGCCCCTTTTTTGGTCAACTGTGAATAGTGTTCAGACGTCTCCTAAGTAATTTTTATACGCTAAAAACGATAAAAAAGTTCTTTCCAAACAATTTCCGTACTAAAAAGACATGTTTTGAAAAAAAATTTGGTTATCAGGTTTAACAAAGGTTGACAACTGCCTTGGTCCCCTAAGCTAAATAAACCAAAAAGAGGTATTGGGTTGATTCATAATGAATGCGGATTTTTGTTGCCTTATGATTCTTTTGATCTACAGGGTGCGCCAATCTTTCCACCTGACTTTGACTGATCGCCTCTTCGCCAAAGACTTCGACAATTTCGCGAAAAGACTGCGCTGCCCTCCATCCTTTCTCGAAGTGGTAGAGCATGATATGGCGAATGTCTTCTTAACTAAAAGCGAGGGCATACTTTAAAACAAAAATCCGCATTCATTATGAATCAACCCAATACCTTTTTTGGTTTATTTAGCTTAGGGGACCAAGGCAGTTGTCAACCTTTGTTAAACCTGATAACCAAATTTTTTTTCAAAACATGTCTTTTTAGTACGGAAATTGTTTAGAAAGAACTGTTTTTATCGTATAAAAATTACTTAGCAGACGTCTGAACGCTATTAACGGTTGACCAAAAAAGGGGCCCCCCAAGTAAACAAGTGCTCAAAGCCATACCGTATAGCCTCTATTAATCTACTTTGTTATAAAGGGTGTGGAAAATTAAGAAAAGGCGCCAATTCAAAAAAACATTTTTTTCGATATTTTTTATATATGTTTGCCTTGGTCCCCCAAGGCAGATCAAAAAAAAATATTTTTTTTCAAAAAGTGTCTTCCCACACCTAAAAACGTGTTTTCTATCCGTTTCACAGCATAAAAAATGGTTTAGAGCCCTTAAAACTGCGTTTTCAGATTTCGGTAAAGTGTAATGCGGCCCTTTTCCTTCATAAAATGGTGACTGACCATTTTTCTAGAGACATATTTTAATCTTTTTTCACCAATTGACAGACACTCGGCAGATGCTCTGCAGGGCAACCAATCAAAGGACAACGGTCTTGTGATAATTCAAGAAAAAAACTTGCAAGGAAAGCAAAGAGTTTAAGCAAAATAAAAACCAATCACAAGGAAAAGCAAAAAGAATTTCAATGGAAGATAGCAATATCTTGCTTCAATGTTGCTTTTGCTCCAGGAAAAATTTTATATTTTCTTTAATGCTTTTTTGATTTAATTTTTCAAAAGAACCAATCCTAACTATTAGTCAGCAGCAAGCTCTCGAAAAACCGTCACCCTCTCAAGGATATTTCTCGCCTACACTTTTTACCTCTATTTTTATATTTTTTGCCGGACCTAATTTGCCTTACTTAAAAAAAATTGCTCAAAAAGATGACGGATTATGGAGAAGTGTGGGTCTTAAATCGATT
Source organism: Ditylenchus weischeri (assembly GCA_029231635.1). NCBI lineage: Eukaryota > Metazoa > Nematoda > Chromadorea > Rhabditida > Anguinidae > Ditylenchus > Ditylenchus weischeri. The sequence goes on along the minus strand of JAMRYI010001153.1, from coordinate 13,109 downwards.
TTTAATCCAATCCACCAAGTTTTTGCCCTTGAAATATTTTTCCCAGCACTCTGGAAAAATGCGTATAAAAAATGTGTAGAAAAAAAAGTGTGTAAGACATTTTTTAGTCCTGGATAACATACGCTGGCCTACCCTAAGCCTAAGGCATACCGTAAATTCTGTATTAAGCCCACGTCCGACTTTGAAGACCTATATCTCAGCCTAGAGTAAATATTTTGCAAAGCTGTTTTTTGCGTTTCCTTAACTCCCACGAGCTCTACCAATTCCGCATTTTCGATTTTGTATTTTCACCCAAAAATTTCGAGATTGACCCCTAAATTTTCAGATTTTTGGGGGTTTGAAAAATAAGCGCCCATGCGCGCTTAATAAAGAATATACGGTAAGCCTTGGTCCACCCAGGTGATTTAACTGGGGGAGGGTGGGTGGTGATGATCTCAGGTTCCGGTGAGTGGGGGGAGGGCTCAGGTTCAGGTGAGTGGGGGGAGGGCTCAGGTTCAATTTAGCCGATTATGATATGTTTAGTTTAATAAAACTCAATTATTTTTTCTGCATTAAATTTTCCCACATAATTCAACCGTCTTTCTTATAGGAATAAACTGAGTCGTAGAATGAGCGTGGTGTTAGGGGTGCTCCTGACATGCTCTCTGTGTCTGGCTGTGACCAATTATAGTTTTAATAGTAACCACCAGCAAGAGCTCACTTCCATGCCTTTGTCTTCAGCTGAGTTGGAGATCATCAAGGAAAAGTGTTGGCCAGTAGCTAATCTTCCAGGCAAGTCAATTTTGAAAGGAGGCAATACTTGTTTGTGCTGCAAAATGACTTTTTGCATCAAATATTTTTTCGTGAATAAGCATAAAAGGTTACGTTTTGACTCAAAACTATTTTTTAAAAGTGATTTTGGTAACACAGCTAAAATTGTAATGATCTAGGATGAGTTTCAGAATCCATTACCACCAATCTTTCTATTTTTGATGGTGATCTTGCTCCTCCTGGGCGTCACAAATCTGCTGTGGTATTTCTAGACAAAAGCGAGGTCACCTACTGTGGTGGATCATTGATTTCGATGCGACACATTCTCACGGCCAAGCACTGCCTGCTAAGGCCACACCAAAGACTTATTTTGCGGATGGGTGGAATTGTTCATTCGGGTACTAGCAGACCCATGTATGATATCGAGTGGGCATTTGACTCTCTGGATTTCAAGCAGAAACGTCTGGATGTGGCATTGATGCTTCTCAAAGAGCCTATTCCGGAAAAGTATCGTGATAAGATCGGTTGGTAATTTTATATAGCTAACATATGAAAGTTACTTTTGTTAATATTAGTTTCTTTTCGCTAAATTTTTGCAAAAATTCAAAAATGTGGTGAAATGCAATCATTCACTGAAGTTGTATCGCAAATGACAATCCGCGTTTTTCGGACTGCAAGTGTCGAGATTCACTTGTCAAACTCCAAAATTCGTTTCTAAAAATTATGCATTTTATCTAGAAAAATCAAGGAAAACACTCAGAAATATATATAAAGTCAAACCTGGGTTATCCGTCGGGATGCGGATGCTTGTGCTCCGTTTTTTCAGCCTTGTTTCGCTTACCTAAAATAATCAAAAATTTCAGGGGTGAAGCCTTCACCTTCATTCCTTCACTCAATAATTTCAGGGGTGAAGCCTTCACCTTCATTCCTTCACTAATAATTTCAGGGTGAACCTTCATTCCTTTCAATAATTTAGGTGAAGCTTCACTCATTCCTTCACTAATATTTCAGGGTGAAGCCTTCACCTTCATTCCTTCACTCAATAATTTCAGGGGTGAAGCCTTCACCTTCATTCCTTCACTCAATAATTTCAGGGGTGAAGCCTTCACCTTCATTCCTTCACTCAATAATTTCAGGGGTGAAGCCTTCACCTTCATTCCTTCACTCAAAAATTTCAGGGGTGAAGCCTTCACCTTCATTACAAATTTCTCCTACATTGATTTCTTCATTAAAAATGGCCTTCATTTATATCTTCATGCAAAATTTAATTTCAACAAACCAGTCAATCGAATCAAACTAAAGAGAACTATTCAAATATCAATAAAATTCCGGTTGAACGTAAAGTAGAAAAGTGGGGGTGGATGGTGGTAGTAGGGCTGAAAAGTAGAAAAGTGGGGGTGGATGGTGGTAGTAGGGCTGAAAAGTAGAAAAGTGGGGTGGATGGTGGTAGTAGGGCTGAAAAGTAGAAAAGTGGGGGTGGATGGTGGTAGTAGGGCTGAAAAGAATTATGGACACCAAGCCCGACCTTACTTTAGGCTTAGGTTTTATGCTTAGCCTTTAGCCTTAGCCATATCCTAAGCCTAAAGGCTAAGCCTATGACCTAAGCCTAAAGTAAGGGTGGGGCTTGGGGATTCAAAGTAGAAAACGCGCGAATTCAAAAAAGGAAAAAGGGAAGAAACGCCCCTATGCCTAAAAAACCACTTTTCTTAAATTTACTTTAATTTTGACTAGAAATCAACACTTTTATGATGATGTCATAAGTTTTCCAAGAATAATCGAAAATAAAAAATTGACTTACCGAATAACAGCTAAGTTTCAGAGCTTTCAAATAAAAAAACACTATTACTTTCCACTAGGGTTGGATTCGGTCGGTTTTTAAACACGGGTTTTTAAAAACCGGTTTTTTTCAAACCCGGTTTTTGGTTTCGGTTTTTTTCTGTGACTTTTATTGACTAACTGAATAGAAATAAAATAAATGACATATTTAAACAATATCTTGTAGATCTTCTAAATCTGATGTGTATTGTTCTCTGCCGATCGCCTCATCCATCTCCGCGGTCTTCGAAAGCATTGGTGATATTTTGGACTTGAGTGAGTCAAATCATTTTTTTCCAGATTCTTTGATAATTTTGCCTATTTTTAGTCAACAGCGACTTGGATGCCCTACAAACATATCAAGATTCCAACAAGACATGCATGGTGAGCATTTTTTGAATTTTCTTTGCTTTTTGTGTGATGTTATTAATCTAACTTTTAATTCTGCACAAGCTTGTATAACACCACAACACCGAGTTGTCAATAAAATACGGCTCCAAAATGAATTTAAATTTTGAGGGGCCGTGCGCCAGTCTATTCCAAGATATCGCAGAATTTCTGATTTTGCCGGCCGTTTTTCCAAAATCATTTATTTTTGCCATAAAGAGCCGCGGACCTCGATAACCCGACACCTGATTTTTAAAAAAGGGTGTTAAAAAGTGTTTTTGAGAATCATTTGAGGCTGGATTACACTTGTGTAAAATGATTTCTTACTAGGTGTTATTCAGGCCTGTGTGCAGCTTTAAAGTTTCCTCAACCTTTGGCCATTATCCTCGAACCAAATTTCATCCGCCTTTGTCCTTTACTGGTAAACACTTTTCCTTTAAACAATTTTTTCTCTGAATCTTTCATCCGCCCTTCACTAAATGAAGCGCAACGGTATAAATTTGTCTCATCTCTGGATTCCAGCATAGGCCTTATGCTATTTTGAAGTCCGGTCTTATATTTTTGTTGTCGAGGACAGTGGAACACAAGAGTACAAAAGTAAAGTGAAAAAGTGAAAAAAATTGAAAAGTATATCTCACAAGAATTAGCTATTTCAAACAGGAACATTCCATATTGGACCCATTTCAAAATGGGTTAAATTACAATGCGCCACATCCAAAAAGTTTAAATTCAAATTGAATAATTGAACCTATGAACATAGACAGCACCGCTCAAAACACAAATCCTTTCACTAATAGTTTATTTTTTTCACATCATAGAATCGACAGAAGATAGAAGAAAGTTGTTTCTTGAATGTGGTTTTCTTCTCAATCTGATTTCTCCTCAGGCTCTGCGACAAAGGATTCTAGACGAATGGACAGCAGCACCGACCAGCAACTTTTCCGCACCCGCCATCCTAACAGAAGCTCTTTCATTGCGCACGTCCACCTCTCCGAGCAGCTCTTTGCCATCAATCATCACGACCCCCGGCGAAATGCTTCCTTTGTGACCCTTCACACATACAGCGAGCCATTCTTCTCCATCGAGCTTTGCTGCTTCAGAAAATTGGCGCCAATCATAGTCAAGTCCCCGGACATGGAAGAGAATCTAAATTCTTTTGTGATTATAAAGGTCAAAAAAGACAAATGATAAGTTAACCTGAAACGATCCAACGTTGCGGTACTCACAACCATCACAAGAGAAGGAAGCAGCGATCTTTCCAGCTTCATTCCAAACACGCCCCATCACCGGTTCTCCAGAGTGAAACCAGAGAGCAACGAATTGATCCGGAATTTCAGCGGACACAGTATCCAGAGATCGATTGAGCGCACGCACAGCTTTTCCAACTGGGAAGTCGTCACCCACGCGGAAGTCCGCCCAGTTTAATGTCGTCACAAGAGGACCCACAGGCATTTGTTCACAGTCTACACACTTGCAACCAGGTTGACCTGTAACAAAACATGATAAAATTGAAATTAAACGATTAGAATTAACTTACTTCCTCTGAGTTCACGCACCACGATGAGCATGTCGTTTAGCTGCATTCCTGAGATCTGTTCGGACACCTTGTCATGCGAGAATGATGCTATTTCTGTCTTGACGTCCAAATTGCCCAGCAACGGTCCTTCCAAACGATTTTTCCAAAGAATCGGCAGCGAATCTCCACACTTCAGCAGCTGGCGTCCATCAGGCATGTCGAAGCGTTTTGAGTACTTGATCCAGTTATACCAAAATCCAATCAACTTGTGATTTCCCTTGTATTGAAGCACCTAAACCGAGATGTTAGGAAAAAAACACTGATGAGAGAATAGATTGCATTTACCTGGATTTGTCCACCGAGATCCATGGCTCCTGTCAATTCGGCCCTGCTGTATGGAAAGCTGGCTTCGACGACCCCATTGTTGTTCCAGGCGCGACCGTGAATCGGTTTTCCATGCTTATGGCACAGGGCGACGTACTGATTTTGTTCTCCGAAGCACTTGACCGGCATCTCAGGGAATGGCGTACCGTACAGCTAAAAAAGAAAATTAGACCCAGTTTTTTCAGTTATAAATTCATAAAAAATTACCTGTGATACCCACGTGTCTTCCTTAGGCGGCAGATTAGGCATTCCTTCTTAACTTCTAGCACAGATAATCGAGTCACACACAGAGAAGCAAGAGAGCAGCAGACGATCAACGCACCAAAATGATGAGTTTGTCCTCAAAATTAGCTTTATATACTCGACTGGCAATTTGAGAGATTTTTCCGTTTAAAGACAACATTAGTGTTGTGAATTTTTTCAATTTAATGTCAGCTTCGTAATGAAGCCTTCATTAGACTTCAAAGTAAGGTCTCCATTTTCAAGTTTTCTATGGTGGATTTCAAGTCGATATATAATGTGAGAATAAAGAGTTTGATCTAAGTCGAGAGTTTTATATGTCGACATTTTCGTCTGGTCCTTTGTGAAAAGTCATTGCGAAACGACATTTCCAGCTGGTCAATTGAATACGCGACATATGCGATCCGACAAATGCGGAGTGTCGCATGCGGCATTTCCGAACAGTTTAGGAGGTCAAAAAGCTTTCATCTGAAATACTGATTGGCAAAAGCAGGTCCGCATTTGTCGGGTCGCGATAATTGCGTCCGCCCAAATGGGTCTGCAACTGTCCCGGCCGCGAAAACCCCAGACGTCTGGGGTTGTTGCTTTATAATTTTATTGTTGCGTTATAATAATTGACTGTAGGCTGCAGACAAATAAGAAAGAATTGTTGGCGCTAGTGTCGTATACCCATCCTATAAAATCTGGTGTTTTATAACCTACCCAATGATTTTTCATGGGCACAAAATACCCATTCGTATCCAATTTAATTAGGGAGAATCGGTTGCTCATCTTGTTCATCGGTTGCTCATCTTGTTCATCGGTTGCTCATCTTGCTTTGCTTGTATGTTGATTTTGAACGCCAATCAACCACTTGGTGGTCACGCTTTGATAAAGCGTTAGCTGTATTGTGAATGTTTAAATCAAACTTTGCTATTTGTTCAGGACTCCCACCGACCATATGGTATTCTCACAAATTCAACCATTCACAAACTACTTGGTGGTCACGCTTTGATAAAGCGTTAGCTGTATTGTGAATGTTCAATCAAACTTTTCTATTTTTTCAGGACTCCCACCGAGCGAGGTCGAGGTGGGTGGTGAGGTCTGGGTGGCCACATGAGGCCTTGGAGACACTATGTTAGAGGGTCACTATGATGGAGGTAATTTATCTATATTCAAGATTTAGCCGACCAAATCGAGCTCAGAAGGCCACTATATTGGAGGGGCTACTACATCAGGGGCCACTGTATAGATATTTAACTGTAAAGATATATATTGTAGCATTTTTAATGTTGAATCTTATGGTATATTCACTTTTTGCGAACGGAGACAAAAATTTTTGGAAAATCAACATTCAAAAAATCTTCAAATCGAAGATATTTAACATACATTTTCTCTAAGCTGGGCTACTTTTTTTTCTTTTTTTTTTCAAAACAATTTGTTTTGGTCTCAGTCAGTTAGAGATGGCCATTTATAGATGGTTTTGTAACGGCCAGTTAGAGATCGGTGGTATATTGTATTGAGGGTCGACTGTATTCGTTATTTTTATATTTACTTTGTTCAGTGCGAGAAGTATTGTTTTCGGAAACACTTAAATACAGTCAAAATTCCCTAACACGTACCCTCTATAACACGTACCTTCCCTAACACGTGCACCTGAGCCCGGTCCCCAGCGGGTACGTGCTAGGGAAATTTGAAATAATTATTTTTGTGATAAATCGTGTCAAAACAAATTCTTACTCATTTGAATTTGGTGTTAGATGACTTTTGTCCAGTTCAATTATTTGTTGGATAGGTTTTGTCCAGTTTGTCGGTGTGCGTCATTATAGCGAGGTTTGACTGTGGTTATCAGTGGTAAAAATTTGATCCACGTGTGCCATGAAAAAAATTAACGACAACGTTTGGAGAACTGTTTTCAACTCACATTGCTGTGCATGAGTCAAAGACTAAGTTCATTATGACTGTGAACCAAATGGCTAGCGAGCTACACGGATCGTGTTGCTTTTGGCTCGCAGCGCTTCAAAAAAGGATGCGAGAAGATCGCGAGCCAAATGAAATTGACGCGAAGCCATATGGATCGCTGGCTAACCGGATTTTTGTTTTGCGTGTGGCTCGCGCGAGCCAAATGGACAACACTGCTTCTCATGTTTTTTATTTCGACTTTTAAAGATATTCGGCTCGTAGGCGCAGTTTGGGGAAGGCGCAGATTATTTTTTCTGGCTTAATTAGTTATGCACATTCCCTAACTGTTCGTGCTTTTGGTTTTAAACACGTATTTTCAGATGAGTGCTACCTGGAATAAGCATGGCCAACCTGGGAAAAAGATGAGCAAAAAGATGCGCCGTTCAATGATGCAACCAGTAAATGACGTATTTCAATAAACACATCTAATTTCTTTGGTTCAGGTTAACTCTAATCCTTGGGACTGGGTCGAATACTTGGATTTGGAAAACTGCAAGACAAAAGTAAAGCAGACAGGTACGTAAAAAATACAATTTTCTGATGACCTTTCACATACTTTCTATATTTTATTGCAGTGAAACTGATAAAGAAAACAGCAATGTTCCGGTGGGGAGAATTGTCGATGTATCCTCTTGTGGAAGCGAGCTAGATGGTTCACCAACTTCCAAAGGAACCGAAAAAGTGTCTATCTTCAAGTCGAGTCCTGATCATCTAGAATTGCAGCGCAAGTCATTTGTCCACCCTGATTCCGTTGTGAAATTGTGTATGGACAAGCTAAAGCAGTTCAGTATGCAAGAACACAGGTATCTAAATAATACAGGTTTTCTGAAGCATTCGGTCGGAATTTTTGGCCGTAACTTATACCTGATCATTTTTTTTGCAAAATGAACTCATTTGCCGTTGTTCTCTTCGAATCATATCTTTGTTGGAGTGTAGTGTTGACAGCCCCATTTTTATTGCAGTGAAACTGATAAAGAAAACAGCAATGTTCCGGTGGGGAGAATTGTCGATGTATCCTCTTGTGGAAGCGAGCTAGATGGTTCACCAACTTCCAAAGGAACCGAAAAAGTGTCTATCTTCAAGTCGGGTCCTGATCATATAGCATTGCAGCGCAAGTCATTTGTCCACCCTGATTCCGTTGTGAAATTGTGTATGGACAAGCTAAAGCAGTTCAGTATGCAAGAACACAGGTATCTAAATAATACAGGTTTTCTGAAGCATTCGGTTGGAATTTTTTGGCCGTAACATATACTTGATCATTTTTTGCTAGATGAACTCATCTGCCGTTGTTCTCTTCGAATCATATCTTTGTTTGGAGGGTAGTGTTTACAGCCCCATTTTTGCCTTGTAGTCCGGAGTTAAATGTTTAGTCATCCAGCAGTACATTTTCAAGCTAGGCAGAAAATTCACTCGATATTACTGAATATTACTGAATTCATAAAGAAGCTTTCGTTGTTCCAATTATATTTACGTTTTTCTTTATTTCAGAACCAACAACCAGAATAATCCTCGACCATCTGCATCACTTCCATCTACAAATTCCGAATACAAGTCATCTTTTCGTCCAAAATTCCAAGCAAGGATTCCGTTTGCTGTTTCGCCTGAAGTTAGTGTTGCTGTTGGGTTAGTCTTTTGTGTTGCTGTTTATTGTTGATTTTACTTTTTAGCCATGCATGCAATGATGACGTGAGGGAAGATGCCAAGAAACCTCAAGCTGGTCTGCATACCTCACTTGATGAGGTCCATCATCTGCCTTTATCGCCTGATAAATGGATTTTCACTTCACAAGCCAGCAAATACAAATATACATTCGACCATAAGGCATGAATATTTTAGAGCCAACCCTCTATTCTTTTATTGACTTTTTGGCTTCCGTTGTTAAATTATGCTGTATTTCCGAACGATATGTCCTTCTGAGCGTATAAAGTTCTTTTGTGTTCTTTATAATGGTAAAACATTTCAGGGATTTTGTCCCTTGTGTTGTCACGTATCTTCCGTCTACCTACCCTTTGGTTTTTAGAATAGTTTAGTAAAATGTCTCAACTCTTGGTGCTGGGATCTATGTTCTGTTGGAAAAGATTACTGAAAACTCTTCAATTCATTATTAGTGTATTAAAATAAGTTGCCGAAAAGTCTCTAATTATTGGCTTCACCATCTATTGTAGTCATATTTCAGGGTAGAACGACACTTGACTATTAGGACAGTTTACTATTGAAGTTTGCTATGATTTTAAGTTTTTCAGAAAAATTTTACCGGAAAAATTAAAAAATCATAGCAAACTCTCCTCATAGCGAAGTGTCCTGGCCCCACATTTCAGCAACCGAGAACAATTGTGGCTAGATCTTGGCCGTCCACCTCAAATCTCGCCGCATTCACATCATCCGAGATGACATTTTTCTCTAGAAATTCTTTTTGTTTTAATGCCTTGGCCACAATGGAGGTGCGAGGTCGAGGTGGGTGGTGAGGCCAGGGTGGCCACAATGACCTCGAACCTCGTATCTCACACTTCGACCTCGCAAACGTAAAATATATTTTTTTAAATCCATTTTATTCTGTCGAAATATTCGAAATATTCTGTCATTCAAACCATAAGAAACTTCATTTATAGGACAATATATGCCCAAAATAGCCCCCATTATATCAATTTAGCCCTTTTCAGCATTTTTGTTTGTTTGTTTGGTATTTTACTTTCATCGGTCTTGACCCACCCTCGATGGTCTGGAATCTTTTGGATTTCTTTTTGACTCATTTGTATGTCCACGAGATTAAAAATATTTCCGTCATTAAAACTACCTGAATCTTAGATATTTTGATATAACTGCGTGAATTTTATAAAATCTTTTAAGATTTGAGAAAAATATTCATATTCGAGAAATGATTAATTCCCAAATATTCATTTCCGAAAGACAAAAGCCATTAAAATCAACATTCAAACCATAAGACACTCAACTGGATTCTTGATTTTTCCGCTTTCATCACGGTCCCCATTGGCCACTGACCTCACCTCGCATCTCGACCTCGCATCTCACACCTCCATTGTGCCACCTTGACCTCACTGACCACTCGACTCACACCTCCATTGTGCCTCAGATAACACAACCACAACATTAGCTCACTTGAGCGCCAGTGGTGCAGGATCTTTTAAGTTCAACTGGCTTTAAGGAACGATTTATTGTTATATTCGAACAAAACTCGAACACTTCGACAAGTAGGAGCCAGTAATGATAAAAACAACTTTTTAAAGCAACAAAGGAAATTAAAAGTGAAATTACCAAAGAAGACAGTGCTCCTTGCGAGAAAATTGATCTAAAGTGAGCGAGATTTGCTAGCCTTTGACGAACGACTGCAAACTTATAATACACTTGCTTGCTTTTACTGGAACCTCAAAGATTCTTGTCCACAAAATCCTTGTCGAATTTGAAAAGTGCTCCGAAAAGTGATCCGGTGTGAGGTCGAGGTGTCGGTAATAAACCAGTGTAGGCGTATAAAGAAGAGCTAAATTTGAGCAAGAACGGTGCAACTTCTCATCTTTCCAGGCACTTAGAATCTAAAAGGCACAAGGAAGAAATTAATCAGAAAGAAACCAGGGCCAAGGTGGAATCGATTGCTACGATCTTCGACCCGAACTACTCAAAGCAGCAAAGCGAGACATCGACAAGCGATCTGACTGATTTCATTGTGGACAGCAATCTTCCCTTCTCTGCGCTGAATCTCCGTTCCTGCGACGTCTGATTACACACAACTATGGTTTGGCAAAGGTACTTCGAACTTCATAGTTTTACTCATGTTATGTTGTTACTGGTTTCAACTTCCGTCTCGCCATGGTGTAACTTCAGAGGTTCCAGTAAAAGCAAGCAAGTGTATTATAAGTTTGCAGTCGTTCGTCAAAGGCTAGCAAATCTCGCTCACTTTAGATCAATTTTCTCGCAAGGAGCACTGTCTTCTTTGGTAATTTCACTTTTAATTTCCTTTGTTGCTAAAAAGTTGTTTTTATCATTACTGGCTCCTACTTGTCCGAAGTGTTCGAGTTTTGTTCGAAATATATTGGCCGTAGAATCGTTCCTTGAGAAGCACAGTGGTGACAACATTAAAAAAAGATCAACGCATTTTTGCTGGCGCTCAAAGTGGAGAAGCACAATGTTGTGGTTGCTACTCGTGACGGTGCTCCAAATTTGGCTGGAAGTAAGGGAGGTGGCTGTGTGAAGGCAAATATTCAGAGGTTAGATTTTTAAAGCCTTGGTTTTTTCTCTAATTGTTTTCGCATAAGTTTTCACTGTTTCTGCTATATGCTTCACCTGGTTGTCTGGGATGGGATCAACAAAACAGCAATGTTTCAGCCGTCGTTGAAAAAGCAAGCAAGATCGGGATTGGTTTTAACCGTGCTCCAACTGCAATGGTTAATTTTCGAGAAATCCAGGGTGTAAAATCAACAACAATGATACTGGTATGATAGAAAAATTTGCGCTTATTTTACAAATCACCGTTTTCAAGCAAGTGAAGACAAGGTGGAATTAAACATTGGAAATGCTTACTTCCGTGCTGCAACACAAGTCTGATTTGCTGAAGTACGCCGAACAATATCCAAAGTGTACTGTCGCCGAGCACATCAAATGCCTTTCTGAAGCTTGTAGATTGTAGATCTGCTAGATGTGCTGAAACCATTCAATGATCTTACCAAAATAGTTGGTATTTTTTCTGTAATTTATTGGGGAAGAAAAGTTGTTTCAGGCGTCTTTTCAAAATGCTCCTCTTTCGTGCTATCCGTTTTTTTATGAGGAAGTTATCCGAGCATCTGGACAATCTTTATGGTGTCTTTTCAATAAACCTGAACAGAGCCTCGAAGCCAGAACTAAAGAAATTCTTCGTCAGTCGGAAGTGGGATATGCCGCTTTTCTTGATCCGCGTCTCTGTTACAAGTTTGTTCTTGCCTTCAGTATTGATATTTGCAGGTAATGTTAATGTTCAGAACAGCTGTCATGGCGAAGCACAATAGGGAATTCATTAAAGAGGAAATTCTCTTTCTCATGTCAAACAATGAACCTCAGCTTGAAAGTGCCATCCAATCAGCTCCGATCCAGCCGACGCCAAGTGATCTCTGGGGCGAAGAAGAAGAAGATTGTGTACAGCAAGCGTTGGAAGGAATAAATGTTTTGACGGTTTGTTCACTTCTGTTATTGAGATTAGCCTGCATGAGTTTTAGGATGAAGTCAGCCGCTACCTGAACAAGAAAAAGCTTCTTCTTCCTCGACCGGAAGTTCCTGGACACGACGAAATGTATCAGTGGTGGGCAAACAATGGAGTGCGCTGTCTAAATTTGGCTCTCTTGGCTCGCAAGTACTTGGCAATCTCGTTATCCAGTGTGGCGTCTGAGCGATCCTTTTCCAAGGCCAGCCTTCTTTGCTAACTCTCTCAGGTCTCGTTTGGGAAAGCAGGCGTCGGCTAACCTACTCATTATCAAGGCGCAATTGGCGGATGAAATTTTAAAAGAAGCAGCTGTCAACAATGAAAAAAAACCAGCAGAAATAATTAATTAGTTGTTGGAAGAAAACGTTTGATTATTGTATTTTGAATTGCTGAATAAAAATTTGTTGAAGCTTGAAGTTCGAAAATTTCGACGGCTCGGCTCGAAGTTCGAAGCTCGAAAAAAAAATTCGAGCTTTGAGCCGAAAGCTCGATTTCGAGCCCTCGGCTCGACAACCCTAGTCGTCAACTTTTTACATAAAAATCCTCATTATAAATTCAAATCAATTTTTGCCCAATAATCGCACCAAAATGTGTATGTTGTGTACTTACCAGACAGTCTCTCCTCCCTTTTAGTACTTTTTTCTCCTCCAAGTCTTGCAAGTATTGATTAGAAGAGGAGAGTAGCGAGATTGGGGCGCTCTTTGCTCCCGCACAAACACGTTTAACTGCTGCTACTGCCACTACTTGCTACTGTTGCACAGCAGCAGTCTGTCTAACAGTCCCCTCTCCAGTGACCAAACACCAACCCCCTCTTTTATTGTGTGTGTGTGTGATAACACAACCCATTTATTAGTCTGGTTGTTCGCGTTTGTTGTTGAATGTCTTAGAAAA